>JAUEKU010227288.1:0-15907 GCA_032274805.1 Gypsophila paniculata | reverse complement strand
ACTGTAACGATTTGTCGATTTATATGGCTTCATTATACATGTACATTCATCACCGTGGATATTCTAATCCTTAAAACAGAGAAGATTCCGAACTTATATAAACTATTTATCTCGACGAATAAATTTAAGACGGATCCATTTTACTACTAATGTCTCATTTCCCCCACATTATACCGGGATAATAAAAATCAAAACTCGTTTAAAACAGGCCAATTAAAAGGCCCAAAATCAGTAGTGTAGTAAGTAGTACCCGTCCTCCAACTTGCGCAAGAAGAAAATCATTTCAAACATTTGGCGCTAAAAAGACGTATGCTAATTTTTCGATGAACAATTTCCGATCAATTCAATTGATTTAGGTATTTTCGATCAATTTCTTCATCAATTTATCAATTTCATGCTAATTTTTTGAAATTTAGCTGTTTATTCTCTGCAATTGTCTTTGATTAAGCTTCAATTTTGGTGAAATTGCATGCGGATTTACGATTACTTCGTGTTTTATGTATAATCTGTTGTTTTTTTTACGAAATTACGTAATTTTAGGGTTTTTTTTTACTCTATGACATAAAATTTGATCGATAGAGTGAGGGAAAATAGTCGATTATTTGATTTTGAATTGGAGGAAATGATTTTGTCGTCGAATTGCGATCAAATTAGGTTTTAGTTGTTGCAAGAATTCCTAAATTTTAGGTGATTGATGAATATGTGACAAAATTAAGTTCCGTTCAGTTTCGCTTTTTGCGCATGTTCACTGAATTAGGTTATGTGACGATCTTTCGCAAGTCTACTAAATTCGATTGCAATTTTACGAATAATTAGTGACTGAGAAGGTCTCTACCTCTATGTATCTTTGAACTCATTAGAGCCGAGATTGAGTTTATCGGAACTGAAAGGAGCAATTGTTGTAGTTACTCAAAATCACGATGTTCGACTTCGTGATTTTTGAGTAACTCTTTGGTAATTTGCTATTGTTCCAAGCTTTTACTCGTGCTCACAGTTCGACCTGATGTATAGAGCAAACATATTGTTGCTGTACATTGTTATACTTTTGATTCTTCTAAGCGTAATTGTTCTCCATCAATGAGAGATTATGTTCTTCTGTGTTGCATTGTTCGATTTTCTAGACAATACTATTAGTCATGTATGGTACATTCGGAAAGCTCATGGTTATGTTTGACGTCTTGGTGACCAGAGGTTTCCTGCTACGTTTTATGCTCGTACTTAGTTTGTTATATAAGCATACCTTCATCTCGACCGAAGCTTAAGACTCACTGATGTTTTTGCTATGACTTATTTTTGGAATGAAACGCAACTAATCTAATTAAGCATGACCATGTCTTGTGACCTTTTCAGGTGTTCGAGATGCTTCTTTATCATAGACTTTTCGTATGGGCCAACATAAACAATTTGCCATGACTGAATTTCCACACTGTGGCCCGTTGATCTCAGTCACTACCGTAATTTGGGTGACTGTTAGCAACAGATTAAAGTCTCTGTTCTATGGTGAGTAGATCATGTATTGATCGTTTATTATCAAACCTAGTAATTTACGGATGAATTTTTTTCTCAACATTTGAGAACTGTTAAGCGTGGAATTATAGTAGGGTATGTTTGATAGATTGTACCATAAAGGTTTTTTTTCAATAGATCACCATCATTATAAAGAAAAAGCGTGATATTGCAAATCAAATGCTTTCTGTGAAAGGTACTAATTGTTGTAATTATGGGTTCTAAGGACACATGCTCTTGCACTATGCTATCTAGGGATGTGTTTTTACTTTTTACTTTTATTGAAACCTTAGACTACACAAAATTCTGTCAGTTACCGGACTCATCGTTGACGATCTAGATTTGGTTTAAATCTGGTGACATGCCTGGATTATTTGATGGATCACTGTACTTGTTTCGTTCATTTTCACGGTCAAGGAAATTTGATTGGGGAGTGTTTCTATTTATGTTCCTGTTTTGATTCACCTCAGTTATGACTCACTCTAACATAATTAAACCTATGACTAAGAAAACATTCATATAATCTAACACAATGTGAGCCATCCATGATGTAGCAACTCTTTCATGATTGTTAGTACACTATATGAGTGTAACATATTATATGCACGGTCTTTAGCAAGGCTTTTTTGCAGTCTTTCACAGTTAACTGTCTAGTAGCGGCGTAGCGCTGTAGCCAGTTAAAGCGTGAGTACTATTCCCAGACCAGCAAGCGGATCAATTCCTAATGCTTATACATACGATCATTGAACTATAAATCACAGCATATGGCATTGTCATGATTAGTGTTAGAGTATATAAACAATCTTGGGACATGGTATCACAGCCAGATTGACCAATTCAACCAAAACCCTAAGGTGATGGTTGAGGTCCGATAATAGGTTCATATACCTTAACAATTAGTTGTTGCTAAGTTGCGCCAAATGACTCCACTCATAAAAATTTCAGCTGTATTTGCCAGGTTTTGTTTATCGTTAAGCACTAGGACTCTTCATTTTCAGCCAAATATGTGAAATTGTTCAAAAAGAACCAAGTCCAACACCGAGACATGTAGCCATATTGCCCATATCCCCATGTCCAATACTCGTAGCTCAGTCCAAGCAACACAGTTATGAGTAATTGTTTATCAGATATTCTTGTGACTTGGTCTACGTATTTATGTTCGTGTTTCATTGTATAGGAGTTGAAGAATTTGAGCTATGGCAAACGGTTTCTGCCAGTTCAGGTATCTTTAGTCTTGCCTATTTGGACTCCTGATTGTTGAATATCATTTATGTTACACATACGCGCACTATATAAATTTTTCCATTTTACATTCCCTACAGAAAAGAGAATCCTGTCGCTATGCTAGGATGCTAGCATAGATTTGGTAGTTAGTTAAGCACAATCGTAACTGGGGAAAATGCATAAATAGCTGACATTCATGAACACGCTTTCTCATACTTAGAATGTCGTTTACTGTTTAGACAGGGTCGGATATGATCCATGTCACCATGTCGCTTTCATGGCAGAATATTTTTCACTAATGTGCGCATCTGTTCTTTTAAAACAAACCATTAATCTAAGCATAAAGCTTGGGGTTGGGGTGGGGTTTTTTGCTACCCATGGTGCACTTCTAAGAGATGATAATGATCACATTCATTCCCTAATACCTACTATTTCTTTTACTTCCTTTGACCCTTCCTCTAGTAAAGGGATGCTGACTGAATAAACGACAACACACACACACACACACGCACACACGAAAACTCCGTTCTCGAGTCTTGACATAATAGTAGTAGTTTCTTGGCTGCCAAACAGAGCCACAATTCCAACGCTGCCGCTTGAATGTAGTTTTTAGACATTTTCTGATGATTGGGGAAGTAGTGGCTGAGTAAGGGCTGCCTTGGATTGGCTTGATGTCCTGTTGCTGCCATTCTCCGGGGTAGCTTGGATTGCTGCCTTTGTAAATTTTGATTCTTCATTCTTCCCCCACAAGACGAGGTATAATCCTGTTATGATCAGTACTGCCCCGATGATCCTGGTTAAGATATGATTATTGTTAGTCATATTTCAGTCATCAGTCACCACCTCATGATTTGATCCAAAAATTTTAAATCTAAATAACTTCCACAAAGATGAAGATTAGGCTAGTACATGCTCTACTAATTAACTTTCTCTAACATCCACTTGAAATTTTCAGACCCACATTAAAGGACCTTAGCTGACTTTCCCTCCTTTCTTTACCCTTTAATTTCTCTTTTGAGATGGTGGGAAGGATTTATTATCAGTAGTCAGTACAAAGGAGGGGATATATGTCAAATTTGCACATTGATTGTTACTTGTTTTCTACTAGTCACCAGTCAGCTGTGTGATATTTTCAACTATAAAATTGGGGCTACACTCATTATCCATTCAAAACTAGAAGCCTTGTGGAATACAACCTAACATTACTGCTCAGTGGAGCATTGCAGTGGGTCTACTTAATTGCATGATTGTTGAACTGTCTTATCTTTTTCTTCCTTTCTTTTCTTTTCTCTCTTTTTTTTTTTTTTTTTCATTATGAATAAGTTAGTAATTAAGCGTCGATCTAGTTATTGAAAGCTACTTTACTCATACTTTGTTCGACACTAGTACATGTCCAAGTGGTAAACAGTTATTTCAAGAATAGACGGAAGTACATACCCTCCCAAGTAGAATTCTTCTCCTAATGCAATGGAAGCCATGATAGCGACAACCAACGTTTGAACAGGCTGATACACAGCCACAAACACTGGGCCTCCCCTGTCAATGCACCAAATCTGTACAGCGAAAGCAATCCCTGATGCGACCACTCCCTGAAATTAACTGATCTGGTTAGCAAAAAAAGTTAAGGGAACTAGAAATCTCACTATAATGCATTTCATTTTCAGCTCTCAATAATCAATATTCATCAGTAGTCTTACCTTTAAGTCTTGTAAGTGTTACTTTAGACCTAAGTGCTGTTAAATGATGAGTGATAAAGTGAAAAGAAAAGTCGAGAACAGCATTTGAGACAATCAAAACTATAAGGAAAGTAACTCGTGCATATGTGCATAGTGCATATACATGTCAAGAAGTAGTTCATTTGAGGCATGAATTTGAACCAATTCGTTGTAATTATTGATTATCTGTGTGACTGCATGGCCTTTCAGTGCACTTACTAGCATTTGAACCTTAATGCTTGTATTACGGCAGTGATGTGTATGAAATAGTGAACCGGTAACCGCAAAATTTGTGGACTCCACATGAGCTGAGACTAGAAATGTTGTGGTTCTGCTTATCATTTCTTCCAGCTTTTAAGACTTACAACCTTGTTCTTTGATATTGGTATGACGTGGCAGATATTTATATATCAAACGGATATCCATCCATTTCCGTGGAAGCTATTTCTATTTATTCCTTAATTGGACCTAATACGTTACCTGTGGTCTATGGTATTATCTTTGGTTGCTTGGTTGGTGTACATCGTAGACTGGTAGCCTGTTACTATATTATGACTGTAATGATTTGAAGTAGCTTTCATACGGTTAATAGTTGACAAAGACTAGGACATCAAGGTGATCATGAAGGAGTCTCATGAAAGGCCTAGCATAAGGTGGTCTATTCAATTTTGATGAAGCTGTAAATTTTGTATGATAAACCCTTGATATTTTTCTTTTAATATACTGATTACAGGTTACTATAAATTTTACTATAGCTTACATAGTGCATTTTTATGTCAAATCAAGTTTGACAGCAAATTCATGGTTTAGAGTTTAGACTGCTTGATAGGAGTGTCTATGTATGAAGTGTATCTTAATATGCTTATTTGTGGACGGTATTCTTCCATGAGGTGGGATGAAAATGAATTACTTACCGCATACATGATCGTAAAGACTTCACTTCCAGAGTGGAACTTCCACGCATCTAAATCTCTCTCAAGGAAAGCCGCAATAATCAAGAATTGGATCAACCCAAAGAAACAAGTGTAGGAAGTGACTGAGAGCCGAGCTGGGTACTTCTTTAGAACTGGTGCCTGCAAAACAAGCCAACCAGACCAGGATAGACAGTGTCCGATGAGGTAGACGCAACCCAAGGCCCAGCTTTTCGGGCTGGCATCTCCTAGAGACAGAAGCATTGGCGTTGTGTTGTGAAGGTTTGTTGTTGTTGGGGAGTATATGGCTGGACCTCTGTATAATGTTATAACCGTGGCCCCTGCAACACAGAATGCCGTTCCCAGCACTTTTGCTATGCCATCCTTCCTGTCCAGTCTCACTTTCTCTATCCTGTATAAACCACAAAATACGACCAATTATTTGTCGGTTTTTAATACGAGTATATTTTAAGTTTTCAATTTGTAAGTTATGCAACATGTTACCACATGTTGCTGTGTAGCTGTCATTCTTTTGTGATGATTAGTACCATGTTTCAATGGATTTTTTTTATATTATACTCCGTACATCTAGTAGCATGCCATTTAGGGGAAGTGGAGCTTTTGCCTCCACCAGAATGTTTGACTAACCATATGTTAAATGTTTTTGGCTGGAGCCTCATAATTTATGAAAGTCAATATGTACTTGTCTGATTTCCTTGGTTACGAAAAAATTTGCATGTGCAGGAATAATTCATTTTTGATTGATGATATGTGCAGGAATAATTTTGAGTTGAAGTCAATTATGCGTAACACTTCTGGTGAAAGGTGAAGCGCACCTGAGTACTGCGGCCATGAGGAAGGTGAGAGCTGGGACGGAGTTCTGAACTGCTGATGCAAAGGTCGGAGTTGTATTGTCCAAACCCAGCAAGTAGAATCCTTGGTTTGCGGTTATCCTGTTAGAGGTACGTAAATATAAGCTGTCTTAACAAGAATTATATCACCACAATTTTTTTGACGAAGTTGCATAGTAATTTGTGTGTCATACCCTATAAGAGCAAGTAGGAAAAACTGAACCAGGAATGAAAGATTTATAGGCGGCCTCTCCTTCCTGATTTAATAATACACGAGAAACAAGCCAAAATACGTAGTTAGAACAATATTTTAGGTATTCTATGACAGAGATTGACAAAATAGGTGATCATGTAGTTAACATACTTCTCAAGAAAATAGGCAAAGGGAAGGAGAAGCAGCAAAGCGATAATGTTCCTGTAAACAGGATACACAAGCTTGCTTATTCCCATGTTAAGGGCAGCTCTAGAGACCACATGAAACCCAGCATATCCAAATTGCAACGCCAACATGGCGCCATGCAGTTGGAGCTTTTCGGGTATTGAGCACCACATTCGGTTCTGCAAAGGCGCACCGCCATCTGCCATTGATGCAGAATGATCAAACACTACCTTATTTCAAGAAGTAGGAGATTTTAGGAGGGAAAACGAAGGAGATGTTTTGAGAGTTATGGTCCAAACAAGTGAGCGTAAATATAAGAGTTGGAGGTAGACTTTGGGTCCCTATATAGTATAATATCATGGCCCACCATGTGGGGCCAAGTAATTCGTTATGCTGTTGTGATTAAAAATAAATAAAATGGATTTGAAGTGTTTTTATGTGTCTCCCACATTCTTCTATTCGTTTTATTACGTGTATTATTTATTGCATTACTTCGTTTCATTTACTGATTTTGCAACATTTTTATACGATATAATTCATATAAAATATTAAAGTGATGGCTAGAATACTAGAATGTGTTGGGCGAGAGTGAGGGGAAAAAAATTGTACTTCCTTCGTTTTAGTTTTATTGTATTACTTTTCATTTTAAGATAATTTAAACAAAAGTGATAAAATACTAGCTATATTCTTTGAATTAAAGAGAACGAAGACAATGCTATTGCGGCGGAGATGGTGGTTATCAATTTTGTAAGGGCATATTTGTTTTTATCCTAAATTCAAAAAGAAAATACTCCGTAATACTTTTGGGATATCCTAAAGGGGACAACAAGATGAGATGGAGGGAGTAGTTCGTAAGTTGAGTTATGTAAGTAATATTTACCTAAGTATTATAAATTAATTGAAGGAGACGAAAATGAGATATGTTGCAATTTTAACGAAACATGAGAGGAGTACAAAGCTGACAAAAGAGTCCATAATAGTGATGGGAAACAAGGTTCTGTTTGGAGGCATGCGATTAATCATAGGGGAAATAGAGTAGTAGGGAAAAGAGGATTGAAGTGAGGGTGCATGATAAGAGAGTGCCATTGATAGATTAGCACGCACGAGGGGTGGTGGGTTACTCCATGCGTGTCTTCATCCCTAATACCCTACCACCACCACCATCACCCTCCTCTCTCTCTCTCTCTCTCTCTCTCTCACACACACACACACATGCATGGCTCTTGCTCTTGTAGCTTTCCATATTAATTCCTACTGTTCCCATGTTCAATTAATTTTTATATGACGGTGTCGTATACTTTTATCGAGTATTGCTATTTATTTTCTCTTTTATCTCCCTCTCTCACATTTTATTACGGAGTATGATACTATAAAAATTTCCCTTGTTCAACTTTTGTGTCACAAGAATTTTTTTAATCGAATATGAAAAGAGAAGTATAAAGAAGAAGTTTGATCGCAATGTTCATTTTTATTTGACCTCCCTCTCTTTATACATACAAAAATTGTGTTAATTACTTATACATAACTAAGTATCTATATGGTTAACTTTTTTTAGAAAAACTAATTGGCTTTAAATGTGTTAAAATGTGCGTCATCACGTCGTGTACGTCATACAATCATCCTTGAATACTCCTTTCATTTCAATCAGCTATCACCATCTAACTTGTTTTGCGAGGAGAAAAAAATCGTGTGGGGCTAATTAAGTGAATTGGAGGAACAAGCGAGTATAAGCCATGACAAAGTAGTTAGACAAGTTATTACATTACAATTTAAGTTGGATGGTATATAATATTTCCTAAAACAATACTAATATTTCCTAATATTTCCTAACTAATATAACCTTTGTGTTTGAAAAGCTTAGGCGCGGGGTATGGGACAGATGTACTCTATAATATTTCATTCTTGCCTTCAATACACAAAAATCGTATCTAAATCATACATGATGAAAACTTATACATTATATTGCTGAGTGGATGTGGGAGCAACTAAATTTGGATTTCAAATTTCTTGTGAGTTGGGATATCTGTTTGTGTTACCTGTTTCATATGATTGCCAATGTGTTATTAATGGTGGTTGAAATAGTATGATTTTATCGGTTTTGATTCACACAAAAAAGTATAAATAATACTCCGTTTGGATTAACGAGTATTTCGTATATTCTATTCCGTATATTTTTTGTTATCCCTTCAAGCCGTACATAGACAGATGTACTAGTGTCAATAATAAACTGAATGTCTGAATGTGCTTTAAATTACTTCGTATATTCTAACGTGTAACTGTCGGCTGCATCTCCGTTACTAATCACTAGCCTAATGACATTTTAGCTGAGTTCTCTAAGCTTTGTGAATATACTAATGCCTACTTTTTCTCTTCAATATTATTTCTCTGGTGGATGTTTTTCTGTTGGAGAGTGCACTTTTTATCAATATTTATTTACTTTTTCCTGTCAACTTAATTGCTTAGGATTCAACGAGAATGACTTATGTTGCTTATACTGAACTATTAAGTATTTCCACATAGATGCATATACATATATAAACTAGTGTGAGAATCACCTATTTTTTCCGGTTTTGAGAAAGTCCAGTGTCTACATCGTATGAGACTGTCAACTACGAATATTCGATACGCTTACAAATTAGCTCATGTATCATATATGCTTCTACGGTTTAATGTAGCTTTGTTAAGTGCTCAGTAGAAAATTTTTAGACTTAAAAACGTCTATATTTTAGTCATCGTTCTATGAATAATATGTAAAGTAGCCCTTTTTTTCCATTTATCATGTCCTATTAATGGTTGAGATTTCATTGTGATGAAAAATTTATAGTCAGTCGAATTTGACAAAATGATATGAAAATGGACAATGAAGATTCGATTTTGTTCATAAAATTTTGACCCTTTATTTTAGTTCAGATGAAAATTCATCCATTGATAGAAAAATAAATAGAACAAATAAATAGAGAGGAGGAAATGAAGAGGATTTGGACTCGTATTCATGCGAGCTATCATTGTAATCTCTATCAAAGTTTCTAGGAGACTAGGACATCAAGTTAGAGCCTGGAGGACAGTTAGAAACAGTTTATTGATCATATGCTTAAGATTGATCAATCAAGACCTAAATGTTCAGTTAGAAATAACAAAATGGCTCAAATATCTTTTGTTCTTTATGTAAAGGCCCTTTGATCAGCTTCATTTTTTCTGGAATTGATGGGGATTAGTGGTCCACCCATTTGAACCTAAAACTCCAATGTAATTGATTCAGGCAACTTTCAATGGGTATAGCACCATTTTATGTAAAAGTGAAAAAGTAGCAAGCAGCCAGCAAAAAGAATCCATCTTTTCCACCGGACACATTCAAAACATTAAATCTCACACAATCTTTTTTGTTTAACTACCCATTTACTCTTATTCAATTGCATCAAAGGTCATTTTCTCTTCTAATCCTGTTCCCTTACATTTTTAACCCTCAAATTAAGGAAAGCTTATTACCCATGAATCCACTAAGGAGTATTAATGCGTGCCATGGACTACCATATGGAAAAAACTCGTATAATAATAGAGGCGAATTTGATAGTCGTGAAACTCTGAAACCTATGTTATCTCGGCTCGTCAGCAAGTGTCACTTGTGATATAATGTATAAGATAAAGTTTTATGCATTTTGTTTAGAATGAAGTGTTAAGTTGTCATGTTGTGTCGGACATTCAACACGGCATCATAGTAAAGTGTCGAAATAATGTAGACAGGACACATGAACTTAATACTAACAAATGGTGCTATGTATTTTCACATTTGGGATGATTTATACCGTAATGAACTTTTGCTTTGAGAGACAATAGTGCTCCCCTCTTTAATACCCTCATCATTGTAAAGTAAAAACATTTTAGAAAGAAAAGGCTGGCCTTTCCAGTAGGAATATTTCATATGAGTCTGCTTTCCACAGATATGAATGGTGGTCTTGCATTAAATATACGGAGTATAATTTAGATAAATAGATAAATGTAGTAGACAGTTTTGTAAGCATTTATACAAAGAATTAAGGGTGGTCTATGTGATATTGACCAGGCTTGCATAGACAGGTCGGGCACCCTCCTGACCAATACAGTTGTATATTGATTGCTCATCTGCACACTTTCCTCCTGTTTCGGGTTCATAAGTACATGTCTTGACAGCTATTGTTGATTTAGTTTTGTACGGGAACATCTTTTCTTTGATGGTCAAGTTTATGGTTGCTGAGAAATTATCCAAGCAATGTAACCATTGTACTCTTATGACGGGTTATCGTGATGTGAGCATTTTTACAATTACTATAGCTATTACTAAATAAATTATAATCTTTTGTAGGGTGTTGATAACGGTCACAATTTTGTAGAGTGGTTATAAATATCATTTGAACGCATACGACGTTCTGTTTTATAAATGTAGTGGATGAATATGAGGAGCAACTAGTTAGAGCTAGGTCTGATAGTTCTGTAGTTTGTTTAGTCTTATTACAATAAATATTTGAAAGATTGTGGTTAGGTTTAATTCAGGCTTTTCATATAAGCTTTGGTATTATTTGGTGTTACACTCCATATCATGTATTTCATGGCTTTCAATCATTCGTTTAAATTTGTACTACATTAAACTCGTTGTTATTGATACAAATGTTTATTTCATGGCTTTTTTGCTTCAGCTATAGATACACATTTGACAATGGCCTGAACACTCTTGACTGAAGCTTCTAGTGACAGACACAAATGGGAAATTAAAGCTGCGCGCGAGGTGCGTATATCTTCCCAATTTTGAATTCTAAAGACTCCTTTGATGCATTGTCGTCGAGTCTGTTGCTTTAATGTCCAATTCACGAGTACGATTCTTTCCTGAAAATAATCCGTGAATATATTTCTCGAAACAAATTACCATATATTTTGGCCGGGAAGCAATACCGCCACATTGATTAGGAATGTACTTTGCCATGAGGTTCGAAGCTAGAGAAGGATTATACTTCGTATATCCAAAGTTCCACTCAATTCCTGTGACACAACCGATTCGGCCCATAGAATTATCATTGGCTTGAAGTTTAATTTTAGTGAAGGATGGGTTCTTCTTCCCCATAGTTAGCTCACTTAGTCAAAAACATACTGTAATATAAGTACTGGCTAAGGTTGCTATTGCACTTGATAAGAGTTTTATCAAGTGTGCACTTAAACTAACGGCTATGAATCCCCTATTGAAAACATTAGTTACAAACTTTTTCAGCTCCTCCAACATAATATCCTCCTAATTAGAGGGATAAATCTTTTCTCGACATAAGTCAACATGGAGTTTGTCGCTAATGTATGTCCGGAGACTGTAAATCGACTAGGAAACATAAGAATGTAGCCAAATTGTCTCAAAGCCCAGCATAGTGTAATTGTTGGCTTTTTGTGTAAGTCGGATTATTAGAGAACATTATGCAGATGAAAGATTTTTCAGCATGAGTACAAGTCGTAAACCGCCACAATGACCCTGTACGTGCTACATTGTGTGGCCTAAATGCTCCTTGCATGTAGTTACAAGTATACCATCAAATTGATAGTTTTGCTGGACCTACATTATTAGACCTTTCACCAAACGAAATTTGCCTGGAGAAATAATGACCTAATTTCAAGGATAAGGATTGGATATTTTGACGGGTGTTATTGAAGACGAAATTCGGGGTATCACATATTCACATATACTTGAATATGGATTTCAATATATTGGGTAGAATTATAGTGCGAATATAAGGACTAAGATCAATGTTGTGGCTCCTTCAATCTACTATTTTACGTGGATGGTATGAGTTAGTAGAACTATAGAATTACGTATAGGTGAAAATTTCCTTTGCCTGAGACGAGGCTCTCACCTAAAAAAAAAACTTATTAGTAAATCTTTATAAGATATACTCCCTCCATTTACATGTAATCGTCCCATAAATTTAAATCCATCTCATAATATAATGAAGTTAAGGCAATTGAAGTTAAATCCATCTCATAAGTTTATTATTGATGATGTTTGATTCATGCCTTGAATTTGAATATGGAGGGTGTCCATGGAGAGTAATAACCCAAGTTTACTATTTATGATGTTTGATTTAGGATTGAGTTTGAAAAGTTTGCTTTGTCTTAATTGTAAAATAAGAACATCTGACCTAATAATTTGTGATTACAACATTTTAGTCACATTCCTTCATAAAATCCACCCCCAAAAGGCCAAAACTATTCTAATTAACTATTCTCATAAACTCCTTTTTTTGATGAAATTATTAAAATTCAAAGGCGGTGAATGACTTTTTATCGTTTGAGTAATAAGTCGGGTTGGAAAGAAATTGATGATGAAGGAAAAGATATGAGTAATAATTATAATTTGGAAAATTTTGTGTTAATTAGTGTAAGAAAATAAGATATGACTCTTCCTTTTTTTTTCCCCTGCATGTCTCTTCACATTTATCAGTGATGTTACAAAGATTAAAAAGTCTATGATGCATGATGACTCGCAGTGGTTCTTTAAAATTGATGAAACTTCACTTTGCTTATCTTCTACCTTCCTTTTTTACGTTTCTAGTGAAATGTTGGGATAAGCATTTCACGTCAATTAATTTAGAAAAAAGTAATTATCTTGTAAAATCGTTATACTCTATATAACAATTTTATATGGAGTACGGAGTATGTTTCTTGTACACCTCATTTAATAATAGCAATTGATGATGAGGTGCACAAGCACTAGCTATTAGATTACAACGATTTTACAGAATAATTTGCAATAAGAAAATTACGGAAGCGACACGTTACTTAAGATTAATCAATGCTAATTGCATGCCACAACGTAAGAAACAAGTGATTAGCATCAAATGATCTTTCATAATGACTTTCAAAGATGAACATGAATGACAATTGGTTATATGGTGTTGTACGACTGCTGCATTTTGTCACCTGCTTTTTATGAACACACTTATTATTTTGAAATTGCTTTCTCTAGCATGCCATGGTTGATAATCGACTTTTAGTTATTGATGTTTTTTAGTGGAATTGTTTCTTGGTGTCCTCTCTGTAAAAGAGGGAATCTATTCTAATAATTTTGATGTTTGAAATTATTTTCACTGCTCATATTTTTACCAAAACTTTCTTCACATTTCAAAGACGTACATATATATGGTACGGAGTACTTCGTGTTAGGTGATCTTAATTTATCTTAGACGTATTCTTGTTGACTTCTATTGGCCTTAAGTAGAGTTTAACAAAATACATTGTGCAAGAGATATGAGGATTTTGCAGCAGTAAAAGAGATCGACTTGTTTGTGAGTCTTAAAGTGGCTTTTTTTTGTCACTCTCCGTATTATTGTGGATTTTGGAAAGATTGATTGGCTTTGGTGATGATTTACTTCTACACATTCATTTCCTGTTATCATTTCGATATTTTACTTTATATGTGTATCATGTGTAACACTCAAGTTCTAATAAAACATTCTGATATTTCATATTAAGTAAAAAAAAAAAAAACATGAAACATTTTTAAAAAATAATCGTGTTCGACACTAGACGCTACATTACCGACACTTGTAATTTGGTGCGAGTAACATCAACTCCATCTAAGTAGAGCACTAGCAAGCTTCTATTTGGCACGTTTACATGGTCCTCAGATGTTGCTCATAGGAAGAACTGAAGAAGACAGCGACATATTAAGTTAACCGTATATCTTAAATAACGTACTTCTGCTATCTTAACCAAACACCATGCATATATATATAACCTCTGTGAAAAAGACAACCAAATTGAAGACTTAAGCAGTTGCTTTTTTGGAGTCGTGGCCAATAGAATTTGAGATTTTTGGAAATATTGAAACACAAGGTTGAGAACTTGAGATGGTCCAACTATACCTTTGTATTTCTACAATACGTTTTCTTAGCGTGTGTTTGAAAAGAAAAGGATAAGAAATTTTGTAAATTGGAATTTAGAAAGAAAATTATATTTATCATTATAGGAAATTTTGAACTGAACTTTTCTATCGTAATTTTTTATCGTATACCTTTAAACACACATTAGAGAAATCGTCTAAGAAATTGTCTAGGTTATTTGTGCTTGCAAAATCCTAACTGAATTAGGTAACCCTCCATTTATCAATTGACTGATGCCACTTCTCCCACCATAATTTGTGTTTTTCCACACCATGATTAGCTACTTACCCAATTTTCTCTCACACTTGGTAAATCACATTGTTTCACTGTTTAAGGTAGGAGATTTTGTGTTCTTATACGTCTCACTTTTGTTTATTTTCTTGTACATAACCGACTCACCAAATTAAATTAAAACTTTTTCTCGCCTTATTTCCTATTCTTCTTTGTGAACCAAGTTCGTAGAAGAAAAGTTATGAAGTCTATAAAAGAAGATTGGATCACAGGAGCGTTATTTTACGTGTCATTTCTTATCCAAATTAGGACTATCTAAATGTCTTAAATAAGAACATGTAGTGATTGTATACTTTACTCATATTTGATATTCTCACTCCATTCTAGTAAATAGTTGTCTTTGTTCAAAGTTTTCCTAATACAACCGATAGATTATTGACCAGGTTGAAGAGATTAATAATTTTATACGGAGTAAAACTCAGATAGAAGAATTTAGAAGTGGGAGTACCTTCCTTTCTATCTCAAAGTAGGTACCTTTCATAATCAAATTGATCGCTCAGTTAATGGGTATGATACCATGATCAATTCTACAGGAATCTCCAACCAAAATTTACACAATAAATAGGAATATGCTGTTCATAGAATCAGATCTTACAATAAAGCTGACAAATAAGATTCCTCTATCGTACGTTAACATTCATAGCAAGATTGATAGATAGTGCATGCTTTCTTCTAACGTGCTAGATTAGTGGGGGACACACACATAATCCCTCCGATTCATCCCGTTTCTTTACGTTTTTCTTTCTGAAATGGTCTATCAATTTCTTTACACTCTCTTTTAAGTAAACTTTTTGTGTTGAACTTCAGAATTGAAGACTACTTTTCATCCACTTGTACGTTGTTAGAGTAATAAACATATCCTAGGATTTCAACCATCGGCTAAAATCTTTGATTGAGATAGTTTCATGTCATAATATCGGAGCCAACATGATCAAGAGGTCACTTGTTCAAATATTATTCCTTCTAAATGAAATATTTAAAATCACGAGTGAATTAGAACGATTACATTAGAAATAGTCAAAAAATTTCACTAGTGCTGCTTTTTACGAGCTGTTATTGTTCTTGTTGTTAAAGAGTGAGTCAAGGAAGTGGCTGCATGAAGTTAATTCAACATATGCACTCGATGAGTGAGCTATTT
>JAUEKU010227180.1:0-15910 GCA_032274805.1 Gypsophila paniculata | reverse complement strand
ATTATTCACCTAATATACCATCAAGGCATCAACACTAACGCCGTTATAACGGAACTCCAAAAAAAGACGTGCTGGGCATTTTGTCAAATCTCAAGGGTATTTCTGGCACAAACATAAAAAAAAAAAGAACACCACGGGAATTAAGCCAAACATCAGGGTCACCATGGGAATTTTCCGAAAGTATACTATACAAGATAGTGTTAACGCCATTGTAAAGGAAATTTGAAAAAATACAAATTCGCGGTGGTCAACGTCAAAATTTGACTTTTGTTGCCAAAAATAGGTTTGCGAAGTGTTAACCATAACAAGTCTTATAAAAAGAGTTTAATGTTGATTAAAAGTGAATATTATGCTATTTGTCCTATATGATGATCAAAATTATAAATTTTGGTTACCTATATATTCATAACGTAAAAAAAATAAAAAAATAAAATAAAATCCATATTCTTCTCGACCCATATTAATTGGTCTGAACCCGTAACCTGCCCCATCGACCCGTTTGATAGCTCTAACCGTAATCCATCAACCCAATAACTATGTGACACGACCCGACATCTAAATCGACCTGAAAAATTACCCGACCCAACCTTATTTGAAGCGATAAAGATAAAAAAGGTTACTTGTGTAGATACTAAAGAAAATTTTCTTAAAATTAAATAAAAAAATATATAATGAATTATTTGAGCTATACTAAACAAATGTGACCTAACCACCAACTTGACCAAACAAATTATTAGCATTATTCGACACAGAAAGACCTGAACTAACCAATACTTGACCCAAACTCAACCCGACCTGACAAATTTATCGGAAAGATTATTCTACCTGATAATGACTCGACCCCACCCAAACTCGATCCGGGCATCCGACTAGACAAATCTATCTGAATGACTTCTCAACAATGAGTCGATCCAACACAAACTCGATCCGAATCCAACCTGATAAATCTATCTGAATAACCTGCCCCAAAGTAACCCAAACCCGAGTTATGAATTGACCCGACTAACCCGCCCCTAAATAAATTCGAACCCTATCAAAACCCGACCCAAAGATAATAATAATCCTATAATGACGCACTCGGTCAAAATCGACTCGAATCCCACCTGATTGACCTAATTAGAGTAGACGTAGTGGGTGGGGGACCCACTAAACCTTATTTTATCTCCATAAAGTCGTTGGACAATTTGCCAAAGAGATCACTACTTCATGTGTGGTAGGCTGGTACCCGTTCAGATACATGGCTTGAGCCCAAATTGGTCCCTACAGAGCCCACAAGTCTGAAGCTAACATTTCACATAATTTGACCTTCGAACCATCCTTCGTACGATTCCGAAGGAAAGATAAGATGTCCCATCACTATTATTTTCTCTTTTCTACGAAAAATTAATACTGGTAGTACTTCTCTTATTTAAGCCCTGTTCTTTTGGACTTAACTTTGCTGAACTGAACTAAACTGAAATTAATGAAACTTATTTTAGTGTAAATTTGTGAAGGAAGTGTCTTAATGAAACTTATCTGAACTGAATGAACCTGAAATTTAGTCTAAAAGAACAGGGCCTTACTCATTTAAAATAGGCGTAAGTGGTTTTTAAGAAACATAACTTTTTATTTAAGACGGGTATATGCAGCTTAAACTTAAGACGAGTCAAGTAGTTAAAATAAAACAAAAGTAAAATGCATAAGGAAAAGTAAAAGAATTTTCTTATATGCACAACTGAGTTGATACTTGACTTGTACTCCCTCCCCACCAACCATTTCTTCCCATTGTTTTTTGCACAAGGATTAAGGAAAAAAAAATGTGTGGATGAAATTGGTGGTAAAATATAAAGTAAAGTCACAAAAGAAAATTGTGTGGATGAGATTGATTTAAAGTTGACAAAAATAGAAATGTGAAGAAATGAGTGGTATTTCTTTTTAGGAAAATGGGAAGAAATGGATGGTTTGGAGGGAGTATCAAATACTCTTAACTATATATTTTAGTGTTGACTTGGGCGTCGGATGCTCCATTCTAGAACATACCCTGAGTCTGGAGTTCATCTTGTAGGACCATTCACGGAGCATACAAATCCAGCAAGGACTCAGGAGGTCTCATTCCTTCCGATCTAAGACCCGAATCTCACCTCGAAACACAATTATACCGAACAAGGAACATTCCGTATTTTTTACTACTCTGTAACAAGTAACTAAAAAAATATCACAAAAACAGAAAATGAACATGGACACGTAAAAAAATGTAAATTATCGATCGAGACGGAAGAACGAGTCATACCATCAAATAGGCCCCAATAACCCATACATAACCCGACACACGAAGATACATAACCCGAAGGCCGAAACTAACAAACTCACAAACCTAGTTCAGCAGTCTCCCCCAGTCTCACATTCCTCACTCTCTCTACCTCTCTCTTCTCCACCATCTCCGGCGACCTAACCACCTCTCCGCCGCCGCCGCCATGGCCGCCGTCGACGACGCTGCCGCACCGGAGAAGTCGGTCGCGCCGCCGTCGTTGCGGAAAGTGGAGTTTCATCTCGCTAGAAAACCGGAGTCATTTTCTCTTAATATTAACCCTGATTTTAAGCTCGAGACTTTAAACCCTAACTCTTCGTTTAAGTCGTCGTCGTCGTCGTCGCTTGTTCCTTGCTCTCAGCAATCGTCTTCGTCGTCGTCGTTGTCGTTGTCGTCATCGTTTGGTTCTAGGAAGGCTGATACTCCCGATTTTTTTGAGGATGCTGTTCTCGCTTTTCGAATGCCGTTGCGCCGAATCGTATGCTTTTTGTTTGAAAAGATTTTACGATTCAGTCGTTTGTTTACCTTTCTATTTTTAGAATGCGTTTAATTTCGCGTTCTGAATGCCGTTGCGCAGTATTGTATGTTTTTGTTTGAAAAGATTTTACGATTCAGTCGTTTGTTTACCTTTCTATTTTGAGAACCGCGTTTAATTTCGCGTTCTGAATGCCGTTGCGCAGTATTGTATGTTGTTTGAAAAGATTTTTACGATTCAGTAGTCGTTTGTTTACCTTTCTATTTTGAGAATCAGCGTAAAATTTTATAGTTTGATGCTGATTTTTTTGAGGATGCTGTTCTCGCTTTTAGAATGCCGTTGCGCCGTATTGTATGTCGTTTGTTTAGCTTTCTATTTTGAGAATGAACGTATTTTGTTTTTTTTGATGAAGTTATAGTTTGATGATTGAAAATCGATGAGGTGTGAAAATTATAGTTTCACCGTAGATGATTGGATAAAATGTTTGTTTTGAAGATACTGAAAAACGTTAATTTAGTTTCAATTTCGAAATAGAAAGGTAAACAAATGACGCAATCAAAGCGAGTAGTTTTCGTGCTCGTTTTCTTACTGATGATGTGTTTTATAATTTCTTTCTTTATAAATAATTGCGTGTTTTTGTTTAAAGCTCAACTTAGCTGTGCTGTTCGGTTTCAATTGCTCAAGTTTGATACTTTTGGCTAAAGTTCGCGTTTTTATTATCGACATGGTCGTGTTCTAGAGTGCGTTTTGCTGTGATAATATAAATGTAGGTCATTCTTCAATACCGTTGTTTTAATTGACTCATTTGAGTAGTGCAAATGTTACGTTGGTTTAGTCGGAAAATTTGTTTTTGCTCGAGAAATGTTGGCACTTTGTGCATTCTTGTATATTGTCTTTTGATTAGAGGATATTCAAAGATAAAATTTTGTTTTTATTTATAGCTTCTTATCTTTCGTTTCCATTGTTAGACAAGTTATTAGGATTGGCAATGCATATACTAATTTGAGACGTGATTAGTTTACTCATTAGGCTAAAGAGAATTCTTTTTCTTAGTAAGCTCTTAAGAGGTTATAATATTTGTGACAAATTTGATAAATATTACGGAGTATGTTCAAATCATGTAGTGTAATGCGCATTATTTTAAATTTTGTAGTCTTTGAATTTCAAGTCCAATGTTGTTTGAATGCCCATGTTGTAGGGTGCTGGATTGGAGAATCTCGGGAATACTTGTTTTCTTAACTCGGTTATACAATGTCTCACTTACACGGAGCCTTTAGTTGGTTACTTGCAGAGCGGCAAGCACCAAACGACATGTGAGTGGCTTTATCGTCTTCCTTTTAGCTATTCCATATCTATGAATGTGAATATAGATGTCTCAATATATCGAAGATGATGTGAAATCCATGGCGATGTTCCTTTTAGTTATGCACTTTTCTTATATTCCCATTTGAGTTGCTTCCTTGAATCTATAGTAGCACACAAAAACGGCTGTTCAAGGCTGGCAATTCATGTCTGTGCTCCATTACTGAATGAATTACATCTGCATTACTGCATTTTCAAAGCACCAGGGTGCTTGGTTTATGTTGGCTCAAAATAAGCATTTTTGGTGGGAATCTGACTGTGAATACCCCGGAGGCATTGGATAAGGAGCCCGATAACAGTTATCTGAAGTCTATGGCTAACGATAACACAGAGATGTCATAAGAGTATTCAATCAGAATGGTTGCTTAACGATTGCTCGCGGTTACAGTACCTCTATCCATGTTTTCACTGTTAACCAGTTGACAGCAGAAAATATTTGTCATTTTGAGCTTAATAAATGCCCCCGGGCTTTTCAGTAACATTTGGCTTTTTAATATAACGCCACTTAGGCCCTGTTCTTTGGGATGGGACTCCACTGTATTGAAGTGAAGTTAGAACAAAATTGTGCAAGGAAGAGCAGAAGTTAAGTCAAGAAAGATAGGGCCTTTGTAAATATGTTTGGTCTTGCTCACTATGCTACCTGAAGTCTATGGTAAGCAACATATTGGAAAAGCAATTCGCCCAACATACAAGCTTTTATGTGTTGCTCAGAATGACATATAAAGTAGTATTGAACATTTTGTTCGTGTTACTATGATACTTTGTGAGTTTCGCTCATGCAATCCTCATGATAACCAATAAAATATAATAATCATGCAATCGTGCCATTGCAAGTGCTTTACATAACCTGTCAAGCATATGGTGCGGACCAGTAACCGCCGATCACCTTTTCGGTATTCCCAAGTTATGGAACTACTGTATGAAAATTGTACAGATCAGAACTTGAGAGTATTCAAATTCTCTCTTTCTCTATTATTTGGTTGACTTTCTTCTGAGGTGAGACCATGAAGAGGAAAAGGTGCTTTAATTGATTCCTTGTGTGCTTGGTACTTTCTTTCTGGCGACTGCTATATTAAAAGTAGAATGGGAACACGGTGCTATTTAACTAGTAATCGTAGTGGTGCCAAAAATGTTCTACCTAACAAACAATGTAAGGGCTGGTATATTTTTTACAGAGTATTAGACAGTGCATGTCTGACTAGGCTATATTAGGAAAATCTCTGTATTTTAGGCTTGAAATCAAGTGTTATAAGGAAACCTATGTCCAAGAGTTTAAGTAGGACATGAGCACGTGAAATATCATCAAGAGTATAGGGCATGTCATGTTTGTAGCACCGGGGGTCGCGCGCGGAGAAACGTGTCACACTTTGGAGTGATAAAGTAAATTTAATAGTTGAACTGTAGTGCTGGAGAGAGTGAGGCCTGTTCCTTTTTCCGTTCGGTTTATTGCCTTTGACGCTTGGTTGAACGTCTAATGGCTTACCATTACACTGTAAATATAGTTTACTGCATGATTTTTGAGTCTTTTTGTTGATTCCTTATCTCTGTAATGGGGACCTTTACCTCCAACATTGATTGATTTTTTATTGCTTTTTTGAAGGTCGTGTTGCCGGTTTTTGTGCTTTGTGTGCTATCCAGAAACATGTTAGCCGTGCCCTACAAGCTTCTGGGAGAAGCTTAGCACCGAAAGATCTTGTTTCACACCTGAGATGTATCCTTTACAATGTAGCATCTATTGTTTAGATTGTTATATGTTTATTTCAAGCTTATATGTTTACTTTAAGCTTGGATTGAAATTAAAGACTGTTTTTATGTTTTATCTCTGTTTAGTTTTCTTCCTAAATGAATTTACGTGGTATCTGCCTTTTTGGTTTCATTGAAAAAACTAGTGTATTGCTGAATCCGTGTGGAGACTTAGAGAATGAAGTTTGATTATTTTTTGTCTCATCTTGAGACTTTTCTTCTTTAATTTTAGAGTATATCTTTCAAACTGGCTTAGTTTTTTCTCCCGTTGTTTTGTTTGATTTTGATGCTATCTTTTGCAAATTAAATTTTCATCTATGCATTTTTTTCCCTAATTTTACTCTTGTCACGTATGCTGCCTAGATGATTAAATATGTTAACTGTTTTTCTGCGTGAAACACTCCCTCTTCCTATTTTGCCTAGGGACTTCAAATTGTCAATTTGTCTGCAAACATGTTCCTTGCTCGAAAGTTTATATCATATGGATGATTTTGTGTTCCTTGACCTTATATTAGGCGTATCTCGTAACTTTCGAAATGCAAGACAAGAAGATGCTCACGAGTACATGATACATTTGCTGGAATCTATGCACAAATGTTGTTTACCTTCCGGGGTGCAAGCTGAGTCTCCTGGTGCTTACGAAAAAAGTTTAGTTCATAGGATCTTTGGGGGCCGCTTACGGAGTCAGGTAAATATCATAATATTCGTACTGTGCTTTGTTTGAGGTAGTGACTTTGTGAAACCTTTTCTAGTAAATTAAATTTTTTGATATAATCGGATAATTTTGTTCTTCATATCCTGTAGACCACATTAGTGTCATAATCTGACACAATCCTTTGCTTTTTCTAGGTGAAATGCCTGCAGTGCTCCCATTGCTCCAATACATTTGATCCGTTCTTAGATCTTAGCCTTGAAATAGTCAAGGCAGATTCTCTGTATAAGGCCCTTAGACATTTTACTGCCCCTGAGCAACTTGATGGCGGGGAGAGGCAGTACAAATGTGAAAAGTGCAAGCAGAAAGTCAGGGCCCTCAAACAGCTCACGGTTTCTAAAGCACCATATGTGCTTACTATCCATCTGAAGCGTTTCCGTTCCCACTTTTCTGGACAAAAGATTGACAAGAAAGTTCAGTTTGGCTCTACATTGGATCTCAAGCCTTTTGTAACTGGAGACTATGTATGTTTACTCTCTTTAGTTTGCTTGTTGCCAACACCCTGGTATTATTTAAATAATAATAATTATGTCGACTGTAAAATTTTGTTTGTGACTATTCTTTTGTCTCTGGTTCTACTCCTGGTGTAACAGTCGAATCTTCCTTTAGTCTGTCATTATCTTATTAAGTTATGGTTGCCATTACAGCCTTAATTTATTTTTCGACAAGGGATCACGCTTCAGCATTTGTATCTAAAACATATTTTGCATTGGGCATTGCAGGAGGGTGATTTGACATATACACTCTATGGAGTTCTGGTTCATGCTGGTTACAGCACACATTCTGGTCACTACTATTGCTTTGTCCGCACATCAAATGGTTTATGGTACTCGCTTGATGACAATAGGGTATGTCTTATGTTTCTTTTCTTTTAACTCTCATAGGTGATCTCATAAGTGTGGTTCTTGTCTGAAACAATATCCTTTTGCACTTTTTAGCTCATCGCAGTACTTAAAAGTTTTTTCAAACAATGTATATGGCGGCTCATAGTTGCGCTAGGAAGCATTCTTTGACATTCGGAAAGGATCAACCTTACCTCACTTATAAATAGTCATACTTGCTTGGTGGTGCACTGTACTGCACTAACGTGCCTAATGTTCCTTCTCCTGTATGTAATTGGTTAATGAAGGCCAGTCCTTGAGGAATTGAGCAAATTTTATTTTTGATATTGCATGGACACATGACGATTATAAGGCACCTATACTCTGATATTGCGATGGTGGAAGGCATTAGACGACATTTCATGGTGAATGCAAACTACTCTGGTAGTGCAAGTCTATAGTGACATTTCGTGGTGAATACAAAACACTCTTGTGATCGCAAGGCTGGTCCTTGATCAATTAAGTGTATCTTCCATCAGTTACCTACTAAAGGCCAGCCTACAAGTTGCTTACAGCAGTAGCCTATTAACAGATTAATGACACCCAACATTTCTTCAGCCGAATTCAAGTCCGAATTGGGACGCGACATGACGCCAATGTGTTCTTAAGCTTGAGTTTTTATGGTATCAAATAAGAGCAGCACTATTTATTCGGAAATAAGAAAATTGGAGAGAAATAAGGGGGAAAGGCTATCTCAAAATAAAGAGGGAAGTCGGATTTGCTCTTTTATGTTGTGTAAGATGGCATGACTGCATCGTCTGCATGGGTACTTTTATATTAGTCAAAAATATGTTAAAATGTTGGCAAGTCTTGTTCCTTCCCTGGGAAAATTAATAGGCCACAGAAGATATCAAAAATTTGAGGACATGCTAGTGGGTATTTTACCACTCTATTATCGTATTCTTTTGCTTATGTGTCATTACATTTAAATGTATTACTCCTTTATAAATTATATTTCAAATTTCTCATTTGATTCTCTTATTATGATGAAGGTTATTCAAGTGAGTGAGAGGGTTGTAATGGAGCAAAAAGCATACATGCTGTTTTATGTCCGTGATAGGAAGAAATTCATTGCAAAGAAAGCGATGGACATGGTGCAAAAAGAAACTTTGATCACAGCTATGCGAAATGCATCTAATTGCCCCGTTCCCAGTGTCAATCATTCTGCTGCTGAAAAGAATGCAAAGGAGGGTACTCAGCCCAGTTTGATTGTGAATCATTTGGAGGACTCTAAGTCTTCTGCAATTGTGGTTCAATCAAATTCATCAAAAAGCTTGATGCACAATTCAAATCACAGTTTAGGCAAAGTCTCATCTGAACTCTTTGTTTCGGAAAATAATAATTTGTCGATACCAAAGCCTAATCTAGATGAAATGATGCAGTCTACTAAGTGTTCGGAAAATAACCGTGTTAAGAATAGTGACGAAGGTACAGTCCGTGTTTCTGCTCTTGACAACAATAACACACCCAAGAGTGTTCCTGTCTTGGTTAATGAAAAAATAGCAAATACTAACTGCTCATCAACTGCTGCGTGTGGTTTGGAGGATAAAGCTTCCGAACTGGTAAGTTCGTTATTCTTTGCTTTCTCCTCTCCGTTCGAGGGTGGTACATTGTCTGTTGTTTCGATAACGAGCTTTTATTGATCTTGTTTGAAGGTAAAGGATAAAAGTTCAATCACAGTTACCCCATCAAATTCAACTATTCTAGAGAACGCTTCTGATAGTAAAGTGTTGAAAGTAAGTTTTGGTATTATTTGTATTCGTTACCCCTCATACCTTCTGGCTTTAGAGGAAGCAACACTTTACTACCTCCATTTCAACGACAAAGCCCCATGGGCTCACTTTTTGTGAGGAAAAAGTGGAGACATGGGGATTATATTGAATGAAATAGAGGGAGTATTTTTTTTTTCCTTTTTCTAATTGGGGTGTGGTTTGTAGAATGCAAAAGTGAGAAAATCAAGAATCAAAAGGCAGCTTGTGGACAAATTAACATCTCGACAGGATTTACTGCGACAAGGACTAGTAAAGACATTATCGGAGTCTAGGTCTGTTGGGATGCATTTGAGCACCAGGATGCTATATAATGCAGCTTTGAGTTTGAGGAAGACGAAAAAATGCAAGAGGGTGAAACAAAAGAAACTCACCTTGCCCGAGAATGTGCTCAAGAAGGAAGTTGCCCCTACAAACACAGATTCAGCGAAGGGTGGTTCTAAGGACTCTGCAGTAAGTTCTAACTGCACTTCACCCCTAAAAAAGTCAAATGAAGTATTCAAAAGTGAAATGAAATCCAGCCAAGCAGTGCTTGCAAGTGATAATTTATCAAAAGAAACTATTAGCTTGGCAGCACAACAAAATGTTCACTCACAAAATGGAATATTGAAGGAGACAAATGGTTAGTTACTTTCCAAGTTATTCTCTTGATTGTCTTGTGAATTCGTATAATTATAAATACGCTTGGCAGCGTCTCTTGTTGTAGGCTTATTTTTCGTTTGGATGATTTGCAAATCGGTAATTGGTTTGAAACTATAATACTCCTGCTTTTATGTATTTACTTTTTTGCTCTGCTTCTAAGCAACGAGTGCTCCTTGTCTCTTTCACTGTCTTCATCAATTTGCTCCCTAGTGCAGCAGCGCTCAATTTGTCCCTTTTCTGACTTTGTTTTATGCTGTTGCCCTATTTTTCGCACTCTGGTTTTATTGATCACTGTCATTGTTATTTTGCTGTACAGTAGCATCTTGGGGAGGGCTAGAGGTTCCGTCAGAAAATGCAGAAGGCGATGGCCCAGAGATTGTAACCATAGGTCATGTATTGGATGAATGGTGAGTTGATATACATATTGATTTCACTTTCGATGTGGTTTGTGAATTGTGAATTGTACATTTGCTACTATTTTTGTGGGGTTGGGGATCCTAATTTCTTTTTTTTTTTTTTTTAAATTTTTTTTTACTAAATTTAGGTTACAAAAAAAATATTCTTTTTTTTAAATTTTTTAACTTGTATGACATGTTTGTATACATGCCAATGGTTTATTTCATTAAGCAAAAAAATTGAAATTTTTTGAAACGGAGCATATAATTAGGTTTGCATCAAAAATGTCTAACACGATTATATTTTAAGATCTATGAAAGCTTGAAGCAAGTGTACTGAAATGTGAGAGAAATTTACCCGGTCAAAACGTTTTTCACGGCCCACCGCTTATGGACACATATTTTACGACAAACGAAAAACAATGTGGACTGAAAGGGGTAATCTGTTTTGAAGTAGAAAAAAAATATGGAGGGTGATTGGGTGAGTTAGGGTAAGAAGATAACTACTTTTTGTGTTGTGGCTTATGTAACTCAGTTTCGTCTAAAAGTGCCCGACACTGTATATATCTATGTATCAGACTGCTAGTTTTTGATAAAAGTCATGTTTTCAGCTTGAAATAATGTGTAGAACTGTCATACCAATGTTGAGTATTGACACGGTAACATAGAACTGTGGCAGCAGTTTTCATGTCACTCTCATTTTTGTAACCCTTTGGAATTACATGATGCAAATTTGCAGGGATGAAGAATATGACCGTGGTAAAAGAAAAAAGGTCAGAGGTTTGAAGACTGAATTCGGAGGGCCTAATTTATTCCAAGAAATTTCTTCTAAAAAAGCACGACTACAGGCAAAGAAAGGGCAGCAGCGTATTTCCATAAATGAGCCATTCAGAATATGACTCGTACATACATGTTGGCGAAGCCCTCGTCAAATGTATCATGCTCTAATTATATGGCTCACTTGTATGGACCGAGTCACCGATAGGCTGATCAGGCACCAGTTCAGGTTCGAATTTAGGAATCTAACGTTTGGGTGTCGATCGAGGTCGTTGGTTGATCTATGCAAATTTTGGAAGAAGCTTCGTTTTTTATTTTATATTTTTTCAAAGGTGTCGGTAGTATATAATGACTGAAAATTTGTTTGAACATTCTAGAGGTTCATGGACGTGTATTTCAGGATGTTATTGTATGTGCTTTTGAAGCAACTTTTGAGTAATGTATGAATGATTTATCGAACTTACTATAATAACAAGAGGACTGCCTACGTCTTCATTTTTTGTTTTCAAGGATTAGTTCCGATGTCTTTTTTTTTTAAAAAAAAAAAAGTGGGATTAAAGTGTGTAAGTAGGCTGGATTGCACAGCCCGCGGCCATGCGTTATTCCCACTCACTAATGGTCAGACCGACATTAGTGGGATTTTGAGCTTTGCCATGCCTCCATTAAAATCCTCGGCCCTGGCTTGTAAGCTAGCTACTGGTCCATTCAGCTGTGTTTGTTTTGCCCATTGACTGCGCATGGTCTGGGCTTAGCTCACGTGGTACGCCTTCAACCCAGTTAATTTATGGTCAGTAACAGAATCTCAGTAACAAAGAGTACTACTAACCGCATTTGTCAACATATGCGAGAGTTTAAGAATTTAGAGAGACGTAGTGAATTGAACTGAATGAGTAATTTTGAGGAACTGAAATAACCATAAGGAAGGAAGTGATTGGTATGCAACAAAGTCGGGACCGTATAATCATTTGTCTAGCTTTGTCAATAAAATAAGATAATCTTCTTGTACTTTAAAAACATGTTCTGATATGAATTTAGTGGTATAGATTTCTGGACTTTTTCTTCGGAGTTAAAAGCCGAATAATCATATTTGAAGCAAAAACAACATATGTAGACATGAAAACGACCAAGGTAACCTTTCCCAAAGAGCTTGAACATAAACAACCAGGTGACCTTTAAGTGCCCAACAAGTACGTCCTTTGTTACAAACTTACAATGTCCTACACACGACATTTTGGAAAAGGGAGCAAGAGGCATTCGGGTACAAAGACGTCCCTAACGTTGCAATGTTTTCTGTTGCATGAGGAAGACTGACAGTTGTTTTTCAATCAGTACACAACAAAGCTTGAACCAACCTGAACAGGTTGGTTGAGTGGGGTGGTGAGGGTGTTTGAAACCTATTTTATACCATACGAAGGAGAGTTCAAATATACACATCCTTGTGAAATATGACCGTCTTAGACATGCCATTACAATACTTACCGAAGAAATATGATACGCTTGAGAATTCTGATATATCTAAGACAAATAAATCGTTGAGCAGCTGTGCATCAATTACAATGGATAACCGATCAATCAATAGAACGACTAGAATTTACAGGCTGTTCAGTGGTCGGATCATTACTGGAACTCCCATAAATGTACGAACAAAATCCCCAGAAAGTAACAATCAATGACAGGATCTTGAAACCGCTCACAGGGTCGTGTAACAGTATGATGGCTGCTATGCTCGTCAGAGGCACCCTGACGGCATTAAGCACCCCTGCTAACATGGTTGAGGCTAAGAACAGTATTGCTGTCGCACCCAACACGCCCAATTGGAATGTAATACCGCCCCAAATTAGAACCATATAATAATCGGTTTTACCACCCTTGAAATTTCTTGCCTCTGTTGCCATGTCTTGGAAACTTCCATCAATAATACAGCCTATTGTCGTAAATATAAATCCAAGGAAGGAAACCATAACTTGCTGCTCGAGAACGACATGGAATGACACCTTCCCTAAGAGTTTGACAAAAACTAGCTCAGAGAGCGCAAAAATTAATCCATGAAGAGCTGATCCCAAGATATCCCAAATAAAGCCCATGATATATTGACTTTTACTAACGTTGCCGTACAAATCTGAATCTGAGTCCAACGCAATGATGGTTAGTGCAGCAGTGATTACAACAATAGAGTTCATTATGGAAGCGTTTAGCAGATTCCCGACAAGCAGATAACCAAATAACGCTGAAAATATGAGTGATGACGATGCCAGAAGAGAAGCGGTGGATGCTGGAAGGTAGGCATATGCATATGCATACATGAGGTTATCAGCAGCACTCAGAAAACCAAGGACTACGTATGAAAGACCAAGTTGCCAGGTCAAACGGGTCGGATATGTCTTGCAAAAGAAGTACGTGGGCACCAAAGCAATAGCAGAAAGTGGCCATCCAACAACAGAAATCCAACTTATAATCCATTTGCTCTTCCCGCCATTAGCAAAATAAATACGCGATAGAAGGCTGGAAGCAGGGAATGCTATAAGCATTGCTCCAATGCTCAGGGTTAGAAGTATCCAATACGAAACAGACTTTCCTCGGTATGATTCAGCGGCTGTTACTATAAAGCTGTAAATCTGGTTGCTGATTGACTTGGATGGTCTCGACGTAGAAGTAATTTCCCTTGTTCTATCCCCTAACATGGCTTCCCTCAAGAGAATATCAGGCTTTCCTGATGACCCCAAGTCAAACATTGATCTGCATAACGGCCCAGCCAAACATAATCGCTTTAGGTATTCGGTACATCAAGAAAATAAATGACTTTTAAGTTTGTAATGTGTGAGAGATGTGCTTACGGAAGTATTTAATCTACAACATTGTATTCAAAAACTTATTTTAGAAAATGTGAAAACGACCTTTAACAGCCAAGTTGGTGCCTATTTTGTTAAGCTAACCGTACAAAGAAATAAAATGTAAGTTGTTACGTTACTCGTTCAGTAGTTGTTAGATGAATTCTAGTCCATCAGAACCGTGGATTTAAGATCAGTTAGATCTGCCACAAGTCCAGAGCTTCATTCACCTTTTGCCTACCCCAACTACCCGCACAGTGTAGGATTTCAAAGTTTTAATGAGTTTCAGAAATAGCAGAAAGAAAATACATTAATTTGAATAACCAGAAAAGTGATCGACTACACGACTAGTAAAATTTTTTAACGGACTTCTCTGAGAGAAAATACAGAAATTTGTGCAGCCGCTTAAAATGGGGGCAATGTAAAAGAGTGGGAAGAACTACGTGCAAATCGGTCCGCAATTCACTGTTAATTAGAGCTGCAAAAAAGCTAACCCAACCCAAACCGCCCGATAATGACCAAAACAACACGAATGAAGCAACTCAAGGTGACTTAAATCGATTGACGACTTGACAATTAATGAATTCAATTATGAGTTTAAAATGAAACAAATTTGAAACAACAAAAATCGGTATACAGATTACCTAAACATGACAACGAGCACTTGAACATGAAATTAGTTTTGTTATAAATGATATGAACCTGACCTGAATCGAACCCGACCCCTATATAGCCTAACATAACATTTGACCCAACCCAACTCGACGCAGATTGCAATGTTGACCAGCCACAATCCAAACCCTAGATGACCCGACCCACATCCAATCCACCCAATTCCCATCCTAAGACTACCCACCTTAAATTCCAAACCAAACAAGATGTTCCCAAAACAACCCAACTACAAAATCCCCGAAACATCACAAATTCTCATATCAAACGGTCTCACAATGAGTTTACTTGTCAGACCTAAGGGTAATTATTTTTTGTCTCAATAGGTTTTGTTTGATAACATTTTCTATTTTCGAGTGTCATCAATTGTTAACACAATTACTTTTATATCTTCAATTATTCGCCCACTTTTCTCAAAAGTTGCGTTAAGAGGGGTATATGAGTCATTCTGTCATTAATGGCTCACTTTTCTTAAAAATTGGTCCAAAAGCAAACGTTAACAATCGGATAATAGAAAAGAGTATGTTTTATGTCTGACTGTGTGAGACGATCTCACGGGACACCTACTGCGACACTGCTGGAAACAAATAACAGAAACTAACACTATGGCAGGTAAACATTCTCAGGCAAAACAAAATCAATAATAATACTCCATATGACAGCAAATGAATTACATAAAACTGAAAACAAATTACTGCCCAAAAGTAGTAAAAAAAAGAATAAAAGAATTTATACCTTAACCTGGTGAAAAAGAGTGACAAAGATATCACAGAAAAATGATGCAAAAAAAGTACTGCTGGTTAATGTTACTTCAGTTTGTGGTGTGTCTGTTAGCATGTTTCTGTGTATCATGATTTGTACTCCGTAGTTTGTACTATGAAGCATTTGTTGTGACTTGTGATTTCTACTTTTCCACGTTTTTATAGTCCTTTGTTTTTTGTGTGCACTAATATTTTATTATTGTTTTGCGGGTCCGGTGTTAGGTTTGGGTTTGACTCGGATTATTTTACGGATTTTTAATTGTGTTTTGTGTGATAGAAAGAATGACTCATATACCCAAGTGGCAGCGGCCTGGTGGTCTTGGGGTAGCCTCAAAACTTGCAATGGCAGGAACCGCGAGGTCTCAGGTTCAAGCCTCCGGAAGCGCATCACGCGTTTATCACGACGACCCCTGATAAAAAGGATGACTTCATATTTTAATTCCGTATTATCATAACACTAATATGATTATGATGGGGCGTACTTTTCATAAAATGAATTTTACTCCGCATAAAATAAAATTCTCAAAAATTTCCAAAATGCCCCCCTCATTTCCCCTCCAACCTTCTAAATATCAAAATTTACTCTCAAATTATTATTCTGTAAAGAGT
>JAUEKU010227179.1:0-25177 GCA_032274805.1 Gypsophila paniculata | reverse complement strand
TTTACGCTTCCGCTTTTGCTTATTATCGCTGCCCTATTCTTGCTTGTTTGGTGGTTTGGTTTATTGTTGGTGATTTGAGTTTATTGGTTTCTTGTTGGTTGACTGTCTTGGAGATTTTGATCCTTGTGGGTTGTGGTGTTATTGTCGAGCACCGCTTTGGGCTCTTCATGACTTAGATTAATGAATGTGATTAGCACTAATGACCTGGATTAATAAACGTGATTAGTACTAATGACCTAGATTAAGAATATCGTTAATCCTTAATTACTTTCTTAATGATGTACTTAAAAATTGACGGTTTGACCAAAAAGCCAAACTTGTTTAAAAATCTGAAACCGAGTTCTTAAAACTCGGAAAATAATAAATAAATTCAACTAAATACAAACCGAACCTAACGACTTTTTTCTAAGAAAGTCAAACTAGGTTTGACCTAAAGTCAAACATAATTAACTTATAATATTTTCCTAATTGGAAATTTAAATAATAAATTTCATAAATAGTAATTTTAACTTATGAAATATTTATTAATTTATAAATCAAATATTCAAATAACGAGTAAACACATTTAAATTATTCAAATGACGTTTTCGACTTTTCACACTAAAAAGTCAAAGTTACGGTTTGACCAAAAGTCAACTATTTTGAAACGTTATTGGAAATACTCGAATAATATATTTCAGACAAAATAATATACTTCAGATAAATCTAGTAATTAAGTTATTACTGTATGTTTATTTGATATTATATCCTGTGTCTTTATTATATCGCTTATTGAATTATGCTGGAATGTTTATTTGTTTTCTTTGGAAATTATCGATATTCCATTATATCTAGTATATGTTACTGTTTCATGATTGATGTTGTACATTAATTGAAGTTATAATGAGTTGTGAATAAAATATTGGAATTTTAACCAAATCGCTGATAGAGTTTATATTACTCGATAATTCATATGATCTGAAAAATGTTAAAAATGACTTAATGTCGTCGACGTATATTAAAATGACATGTGCTGTTAGCTATGTTTATGGTTATGAGTCGTAGTACGTCGGAATACCTTGACCTAGTCAAGCAGAGGACATCAAACTTTTATTCTAAGTAGTCGCTCAGCGTACCAAGAGAGCTTGGTATATCCTACGGTATAGGTTGCTAGCTCTTGAGAGTAAGGAGAATATGATCATATATGACAGGGATTAGCACCCCAAGCTTAGTTTAGATAAATGCCGGCTAGACAGACTTTTCTACTTTCTCAGTCCCTCCCTAGTATCCGAGTGGTGGTCGGCGGGCCCGGTACCCCGGTTCGCCGCTGACTGTCAGGTGATTTGAGATTGTTAGCATACCCACGGGGGTCTATCTTACACTCATTTGTGTTCATGTCCACGTATTATCGATAAGTAAACTGATACATACTACTAGTTCGACCACATTGTTTTCCAGACCTGAGATGGAAACAATCTAGAAACCGTGTGACCTACGAGTCTAATAACGTGAGTATGCTAATGGATTGTATGAGCGGTTCACTAGTGTAGTCACGTTGTGTGGTGCCGAGATTCGTGTGTCTTATTTGTTATTTGATGATTGATAAATTGGTCCGATAACCTGAGTCTTGTGCATATTGATTTATACTCTTCGGATTTGTTGATTATATATTGAATTCATGATTGTATTGAGTTATATGTTGATTGATTTATTGTTTATTATTCTTAAGTTAAATGTGAAATCATATGTATGTTTTTATGTCGGGTCATCACCTGTTTACGTGAGGTTCCACATTTTATCTTATTTTTCATATTCGTTGGTTATCTTTATTTTAATATTTATGTGTTATATGAGAAGAATAGTTAGATTATTCGCGCTCAGCGTGTTGCTGCAATATATATTGCAGGTGACCTTGATACTGAACTCTAGAGGAGGAGTTTACCCAGGAGGGCCAGGATTAGGGTTGTTCCTAGTATTACATTTTGAACTTATTAAGACAATAATTATTTCAGTTTAAAACGATGATATTTTGTAAGGGACTTGAGTCCCAATCCGATTACTCTGATTGGTTTATCTAATGATTCGGATTTATTTGTTAATTAATCTCACTTAAAATACGTAATTGTTCCTCTCCTTGCTTGCTTGTTATTATCTGATGATGGTGATGATGTTGACCAAAGATTAAAAGTTAGACTCATTGTTCCTAACAACTGCTGCGGTGCCGTTATAGGCAAGGGTGGTGTGACCATCAAGTATGCACTTTCCTTTACTTTTTCCTTTCCTTTTTTTTCTTTTAACTGTTACGTTTAGTTGCTCATGTGACTATCCAAACTACTCACCTTCAAGCCTGGATGCTTATTATGTATTATGTATTATGGTAAGGAACTGTTGAATGGTTCTGCAAAGAAACTTTTGTGTTTAACAACTGCTGATATGTGCTGTCAAACAATCACCATAGGGTATACACTAAATCACTAATACACTCTTATTGGTCTTTTTGTTGCTTATTTTGAGGATGCGGTCTTAACTGAAACCTGCAGGAGTGTTCATTGATGCGTATTTTAAAATCAGAGTTCTACTCCCTCCGTCTTAATTATATCGTCTCCATTTCCTTTTTGGTTTGTTTCCGTTCTAAATCTAGTAAAATAAAATAGTGAATGTTTCATGTTGCCCTACCTAAATGAGCATTGTGCCCTTCATCCCATTTCTATTTTGATACTATAGGCCCTGTTCTCTTGGGTTGAAACTTTCGAGTTTCCGTTCAGTTCAGCACCTTTCAGTTCAGTTCAGCACTTTCATTCACAAATTAACAAAGAAAAAGTTTCAGTTCAGTTCAGCACCTTTCAGTTCAGTTCAGCTCTTTTCAGCTCAAAAGAACAGGGCCTATCTCCATTTGACTTTTGCTCATTTTTAAAAAATAGTGATGAAATCACATTTTTTTTAATAAATAAATTATGTTTTGAAAGTGCAACTCGTACCCCTAACTTTATTCGAGGACAAAGTCTTCATAAAGATAATGAGCCTTACACTTGGATATGTACTCGTATACACCCTTACAGAAGTGTGTGTTACCTGCAATCACATAGGGGGCTACCTTCTTTAAGGGATCTTGAGACATGTTCTATCAGGATGCTAGCTTGCCAGATAGTTGATTTTATCACACTTCACACATGATGTTATTTTACCATTTTCATCTGGTTTTTGACATTTTAAACTCCATTTCATTTAAAATGCTTAACAGGTCATTTATTGAAGAATCTGGAGCTGCCATAAAGATTTCCCCCCAGGACAACAATTTCATTGGCTTGACTGACAGGATTGTGACGCTGATGGGTTCTTTTGAGGAACAAATGCAAGCTATTGATCTTATTTTGTCTAAGCTGACAAAGATCACCTTTACTTGCAATCCATGAATGGGCCACTTGCATATCCCGGTATGTGGTTGCATCATTGCATGACCTTATTTTTTAAAAGTCCCTAGTTTTCTCATTTCTGCTTTTCTCAAACTATTTGCCGTGCTTCACAAATCAAAACGTGCAAGAGTGATTCTCGGTAATGATCTACTGATGCTAGGTAAACGTAAACCTCAGTTCTCTTTGATGAAAGTGAAACAGTGGGTGACATGCTATGGTTTTGCCAACAATGTGTTTCAATTTTTTGGGATATCATAATACTAATTTTATTTGTTTTGAAGTAGCTTCTTTTTGTGTATACCTCATTCAGAGGGATCTGGTAGTCATGATTTGTAGCTAGTGGAATCATTAAACACATCCCTCCCTAGGCTGTTTATCATTTCGGACCTTTTTACCTACTCTCAGTTTCTTATTGACTTTGATAGAATTCATTTCATGAGTATCAGATATGTTTGGCTTCAAAGTTTTTGCCTTTAACTAATTTGTTGTTCCTTGCACCCGTAAAAGGACGTGTTCTCAAGATATCGCCGTTCTCTCCTTCACCTGTCATGTATCTGTGGTTGTCTGTATATGAATGATGCAATTATATCTACTGCTTTTGTGATGACTAGTTTGTAGCTTATTAAGTTATGTGCCGATGGCAGTGAACTCAATTTGCCAAGGCGCGCCTCAGGCGCTTAAGCCGAAGGCTCTGTGTGTCACAACCAAAGCACCTTGGTGCGCCATCATCCAAAACACATCATTGCACCTTTCAGACGTGGCTGAGCTAACGAGGCACACTACTACGTGGTTCCCTTAACTTTTTATTAGGCCTTCTCTTTCTACTTTATCCTTTGTTTTTTCTCCTGGTTGCAAAAGCAGGTGCGGCTCATGTCTATGAGGTGCATGTTGCGCCTAGTTGCCACAGGCGCTCGGTGCGCCTCACGCCTTTTAAAACTAAGCTAGTGAGCTTTTCTTATTTGCATTGTTAGGTGTTTTATTTGCTGGTATTCACCGTGTGCCGTATCCATATGTACTTCATCCAGTTGGACCTGCAGCTTACACGAACTATGGTCCGCCAAATGGTGTCGGAGGACGATATCTGAATAACAAGGTTCATTTCCTCCTTTGTTGGAACTTCTCATGCCTCTAATATTATTTATCTTTTGTTTACATTGTGCTTGTGGTGCTCTCTATAGACGACTTAGTTGTTCACATCTTTGTTGAAGTTCTATATCGTCTTTTCCTCGGATTAGGATTTGGAAACTGACTGACAGAGCCCCACTCTTGCGTGGGATTTCCTGGCATCATATATGCTTAACACCCCCCCCCCCCAAACAAACAAAAAAAAAAACACACCCACCCTGGGCACCACAACAATCGCCCCACCTTAAAACAGAAATATCAATTTGACATCCATCATTCTTGCTGACGCGCAGGAAGATCGAGGAACTCTTTGACTATTGGTGTTGCTAACGAGCATATTGGTGTGGTGGTTGGACGTGGTGGGAGGAACATACTGGAAATTAGTCAGGTATGTCTCATACCGTATGTGTATGCTGAACTGATGATTTATTACCACATTTGGAACACATGGCTGATAAAATATGAACTTTCAGGCTAGTGGAGCAAGAATTAAGATATCGGACAGAGGTGATTTCATGTCTGGTACATCAAACAGGTATATACTATGTGGATGGTTCAAGGTGTGACGGATTATTTATGGAATAGTAACTTGTCGTGCTTAAGTTTATCTTGGAATTGCATCTGGTAGGAAAGTGACGATTACAGGGCCACTTGGAGCAATTCGTGCAGCTGAGTCAATGATTAAGCAGAAGGTGGATTTTGTGGCTGAGAGGTGAATGATAAGTTATGATTATTCACAGCTTTGGTGTTATCAGATTGTCATTCTTTTGGGTGGTTGATGTGTAGGTTCGGCACACCACAAACTTAAACGCAACATCTTCAGAGGCTGGGAAACAGCAGAAATGCATTTAGGGTTAGATCTCTCTTGACAATCATACACTGGGTTTATCATCAAAGTCGTTTTGTTTCATTTAACGTTAAGCCCACCTCAATTTTACTGCACATTTATTCAGGTTGACATTACCTTTGTAATTTTGGGAGTTGATATTTGCCTATTGTTTTCAGCGGATGGGTTCCTGTCAATGATTCTATTATCGATTTAAGGATTCAGATTCACATGCTCTATTTGATTTTCATTTATGCCTTGAACTGTTATGCAAACACCCATTTTGTGGTTACATGGAACATCCGATGCAACTGTATTGTTTGAGGCAGAAGAAGAAGAAGGGTCTCGTTTCCTTGAAAAAGTTGGTGTAAGCTGCGAGTTCAAGGTACCCGACAGTGCCTTCATTCCCCATAGTTGATCCGTCGACCCCTCTGATTTGACAGCTAACAATTTACTCAATGATGTCGATAATTGCAGGCTTATCCTGGTCTAGGACATACAATAACCACTGAGGAGCTGATTTACTTTGGAGAGTGGATTAAGTCATGTCTAAGCAGCAGCTCATCTTTTCTTGGTCTCACTTTCATTCTTAACCTCCATAAGGACTTGAATAGTTTACTCGCGACACAGTTTAATCCTTGATGTTCCTAAGTTTTTGTCAGTTGCTTATGTAATTTCCAGGTGGATCTTTAGGCTCTGAACTTTAAAATAACTGCTACTAACCTGTGTGCCGTGAATCTGAAGGTAACATTCGATTTGACTGTGTATGAAATTTGCATGACATTTACTGTGTATGTCTGATAATTGATTGATTAGTAGTGGATGCTGAGTTGGAGCATTCACCTGCAGCTGAGTACCTCATATTCCCAGCGAATCTCTGGCCTTGAACTTCAAAGTAACTGCTCTTGATGTGCGCATTACATGGTAAATTCGTATTTTACTCTGTTAATTTTCATGCAACTTACATTCTAATTCTGGTTAGTAGATTCTGAGCTGCTGATAATTAGGATCTATTGCTTTTCTAGCTTTGTACCACTCTGCTCATTCTCCTAATACTTACCCGAAATCACATCGACATATGAAGTCACTTTTGTTGCTTCTTCAGCTGTTGTTTTCTTTTCCTTTTGAAAACTACGGGTTGATTAGTGATGCTATCAGCACAAGTTTCATTCGATTATTGTGTCCGAAGTTAGATGAGACCATTAGGTGATCCTTTTCACAATGTTTAGTTACATGGTTGCCCTTTTCTCGTAATTTGACCAGGCCATTTGATTTGGACGTCCTTTACACTCATACCATGAGATACTCTATGAATAATGCTTGGAGTTGACCATAAAAACTTATTAGGAGTATTCTATCTTCGCTTCCTAGCCATTTTTCGTTAGTTATATGAGCGACTTCATAGTCATATTTGATTTACTAGATATGTCTTTGGCTACAGATTGTTAAGTCGGACCAATGGTTGTTCATCTTTGTTTTACACAAATTAATTGACTGCTTTTTTTTTTGGGTTCTGACATTGATTTTTTTTTTTGAAGGGTTCATTCAAACCGCTTTCGATTTGGGTTCTGATTATGATTACGCCATTTTTAGGCTCCATCTCGACTTCCAAAACTTCAGGTGATGCCCTTTCTCCCATTTACTTTTGCCTTCCCTGGCCCTTTTTGTGCCATACTTCACCTAGATGAAAAAATGACTCTGAAATGCTTGGTGTGTCTGTTGTTCATTTTATACTGGAAAATGGTCAAGTTTATATAAAGCCGTAGCATTTTCCTTTTGATAATTGTGCATGTCAAGGGTTTTCCTGCTTTAGCTTTGTCATTTGACTACAGTCACTTTGCCGTATGGTCATTAAACAGGTTAAGATTCTGCTATTTCAAGGGTTTGCGTGGAAAGGATTTTTGTGCTTTGGCTTTGTCATTTAGGGGATTGCAGGTTATGATTCTGGCTCGAATCAGTTCAGTTTTATTTTTCATTTCCTATGCATGCGTTTTCTCATAACCTTGTTAATTAATTTGTTCAGTAATGTGACTGATCCGAACGAAAATAAAATGAAGGATAGAGAACGTTATTGCCTACATGGAAATGGAACCGGTATAATTAAATAACAATTCTCGCTCTCTGATTTTGCTGGATTTCGGTGAGTGATGTTTGGGTGGTCCACAAGAGCGCCACTTTGCTGGACTCGCAGCAAAGGCTTTTAAACCAACAGACACAGGCCACACAGCAGCAGCCGCAGCATTTTCAAGATCTGGATCCGTGTTTGAAGAGGTAAGTTTGTCTTTTGACAGATTACTCGGGTCTACATCAACAACACGATGAGAGTTGGGCAAATCTTGGTCATGGTCTAGCACCTCCCAGTCAATGTCACCTTCATAAAATACGTCTCCATCCTTGTGCTTTTTAATTTTGCGGGAAGCACGCTCATTACACACATTGTTGCTCTCAAGAAAATTACCATTCTCAGTAGGCGAGGGATCATCATCTCCTCGATCTTGATCAACAAATCTTGGCCCGTTTAACACATGTTTACAACCATCATCAGATTTGACGACAGCCTCACGCTTTTCAGGCTTAACAATTTCCTTCACCAATTCCGATGTTGGGGTAGAACATGGAACTCCTATTACAATGTTGTGTGCGTCAGAAGATACAAATTGCCCAACTTCGTTCCGAACTTCAACATCTTTGTCAGAAGCACAGTCATCACGGACTTCTACATCAGACAACTTACATAAACCCACATCATGGAATCCCTCAGGAGCCTCTATCAAACGCTTCTCTTCGAGCATCTCATCACGGAAATCCTCAGCCGCCTCCAACAAACACCTCCCTTCTATCATATCATCACGGAATTCCTCAGCCGCCTCCAACAAACACTTCCCTTCTATCATATCATCACGGGTCTCACTTGGCAGATATCGGGAACATAATCTTCCAATTTCTGGCTGTCACTGTATACTTTTGCATCTGAAACAGAACTCTTTTGAAATGCAGCCTGCAAATCTACAGACATATCATTTGGATTCTCACATGGGTCATTCTTTGATAACTGCGCTTCCCTCTTCAATTTTGATCCAGAAGCAGAATGGCGAGGTTTTTTGCGTTGCGCTTTCTTCACAAACGAAGATAAAGATACATTCAAAATTTCAGACGAACAAGATGGCTCATCTTTCCCCTCTTCCTGATCATCAACCACCTTACTATCAATTACCTCGTCCTCACCCAAAGAAGACTTGGACCACTTAACCACTTTCTTTCTCTTGCTTTCGGATCTCGAAAAAACATCCAAGCAATCCAATTTATTTTCACATGAACCGCCATCAGCCATCCTAACATCATCACCATCAACATCAACAACATCTCTTTCACTCCTCACGGGTGATACATACTCCTCCGTCTTCTTACCTTTCCTTTCGCGCTTCTTTTTCAACAATTTCCTACTTTTTACATCTGACTTCACATCAACAACTTCTTCATCAACATCTACAACCAACTTATCCACCAAACCCTCATCCTTCTCTAGCCGATCCGAACCTCCATCCGTAACACCAACCAATTTAGACTCATCGTTTTTCGTAGGACCCTTCAACTTCTTCCTAAAACTAGCTAAGGTATCCTCCATACCCCCAAAATCGACATCGTTCCTCCCTTCCACCTTCTCACCATTTACTCCCAACTTAACTTTCTTAGACTTCCTCTTCTTCAACTTCAACAACAACCCGATCGGCTCATCGTCATCCGAATCAACCCTAATCTCACCAAGTTTCAATCTTTTCTTCAACCCCACCTTATTTTCTTCAACATCCATATTCTAACCCTAATTAAAACCCCCAAAACTAAATCTTCCCCTTTTCTAACCCTAATTTCACCCTAAAATCAATAACAATTTCTACCAATCAAATCTCCACACATAATTCAGCTAATTTCTCTATAAAACTCCAATTAATTCAACGAAATTCAATCATACAAATCAAATTAGACTAAATTAAAACATACCCACTACTCAAATCCAAAAACCCAGTTCAAAGAACCAATCTTTACGCCGAAAAAACCCCTTTTTTCCCTGTAATTACAACAATGCACACAAAACAACACAAATAAATTCATAAAACATGGTTTTTAGGGTTCTTCAGTAAATAAAAAAACAATTAAATCGAAATTAATTAAAAATAAAGATGAGAATTAACCTGGAAAATTGATTGAAAAGGAAGTTAATTATAATTAATTAATTAATATAAAAAGAGTTGATATCTCAGGTTTAATAGGCTTCCCAGTGCAAAGGCACAATTTTACAACGGCGAAAATTTTGTTATTCGATGATTCGATCAACTTATGTGTACCTTTTCAATACCGTCACTCTTGGAAATTAATATCGAAAAAAATTTACACTAGAATTTAAATATATGTTGGAAATTCGGAATATTTAGTCTACTTGTTAAAATTTTGTTATTGTGGTATTGGTTGATAGGTTATCGATTTTTTTATCTTTACTTTTATATTTGGTTATGGTTTATTTTATAAAAAAAACTATCTATATATATATTTAACTCGTAGTCCCCTTCACAAAAAAAAAAAAAAAAAAAATCTTATAATTTATTCGAGGGAAATAGCATAGGATTATAGGTTGTTATTACGATTATACGATGTTAGGTCATGTTTTTTGAATGAATTTTGTTAAACTAAATGAAAGTAGACATAACTTATTAATGAAAAAAAATAAGTAAACGAAAATTAATTGAATCCCGAAATTAAATTTGAAAAACGAACCAATCACACTGGGTTCAAACACCTATTATTACGACGTGTATAAAAACATGGAAAAAGTTCTTTATTAAAACTCCAAAAAGAGTTCAATCGTATTAATATAATTGATGACTTAGCTAGCAGACTTAGTAAAACATCATCAGCTTGAAAATTAGATTGGGTTGGCTTAACTCGCTTTACATTTGAATAAATAAAACACGAGTAACCTAAAATTCGAACTAAGACGCATCGCTCGAACTCTTAGGTACTTTTACAAAAGTCACTAATCCCTAAATAATGGACAACAATTGAAAATAAATTAAAATTGATATTGACTCGATATGAATCGACCCATAACATAAAATGCGCCCATCTATATCTAAAATTGGCAAAATGACCTAAATCACTTTATCTAAAATAACTGTCTCGGTTTGCCTAACATGAAATATGATAATACGAAAACACGATCCACACTTGACCTGTAACCAGTCAATACAATCCAACCCGAAATTACTTTAATTTTTTTTTTTATCATTGTTAGTATCTGGACTCATACTCCATTTGTTATAACAATTTTTTTGGTCTGAAAAAATTGACTGAACTGAGCGGAATGGTACTGAATGAGCGAACGAAATGATATGGGCTCATTTAAGAATAAATTTAAACTATTACGACCTAAACTGGATGATGTTAAACCGTCATTCAAAAAAAAAAAAGAATGGCGACATACGCTCCCGTACCCCGAGACATCCTTTGTCCCCATAGTTTTCTAAGTGCATAGTAAATTCAAACTCTTTGGGCTTTGGATGAAGCAGATGGGACGTCTATTAATAGGGTCGTTGATGAGTGCGCTAATCCTACGTATGTTTAAAGACCTTGGTTATCAATCATATCTTAACCGTGATGTGGAATCCGCTTCGGTGTTTGGCGATTGGGTTGGCAGGTCTAAAATATTGGTAGAAAAAGATGATATAACGAGAACCGCGGTCTAATACACTCTGGTGCATCCTTTTTGAATCTCTCGGAGAATAGGTGGAATTGGAACCCATTCCCTCCTCCGTTTCCTCGTCTCCGGCATCCATCTCTAAGATGTACTTCCGTGGGGCACACACTCTTCTGTTTGTTCTCTCCTAATGAGCAACGACAAAGGAGTATCGACGTCTTTCGTGACACCAGTAGCGAGAGTGAGTGGCGTCCTATTACTCTACTTGACGACATGTTCCCCACATACAGCCCACTCATCAACGACCCTATTAATAGACGTCTCATCTGCGTCCATAGTGTTCCATCTATGCCTATTATCCGTCTAAGCCTGACTGTCCATGGGATGGACAGTCTCGTTGCTGACAATTTGAGTTTTCATAGTTTGGAGCCGGCACCATCAACTCTGGAAGGTGTTCTATACTTTTACAGGGAGGCTTATGGGGAGCATCAGATGACGGCATACAATATCAAAGAAAGGTGCAGCCTCGAGGTGCCTTGGTCCTCCCACTTCCCCATCGGCCCTGCCGATCTCTCCCCAAGAGCTGCGCCTCTACCCACTCTCTTTCCAGCATGTTCCTCTTGACAGCTTCCCGAATCTCGCGACTCTCGCCCCCATCTAGGTCAGTCTCATTCTACCCACAAATAAGACTACGTGTTGTATCCCAGAGAATAAGATTTAATCATCATTAAGATTTATACGAGAAGCGTAACTTCAAAATACAATCTAGAAATTCATTTTACAATGCATTTTGAGTTATTTAGATCAAATCTTTTCCAATATGAATCGGAAGTCTTCAAAGTCAAGCCTCAATCAAAGCATGATAAAAGTTTCAACAAGTTAAAACAAATAGACAACATACCCTTTTGTGGTTTGTCGTAGTGGCATTGAAAACTCAGTCACAAAGCTCGTGAATGCTATCTAGTGAACGGCGATTAGACAGCAAAGTTCTAAGACTTCTAACGAAAGCGATATTCTTTGAAGATCTCAAATCTAACACAACCTTTAATGTGACAGTGCAATGACAACGCAACATCCGGGAAAACCTTCCCAAAACCATAGATTGATAATCCGAGAGGTACTACAGGCTAACAACCATTCAACATGATAAAAAAGAAGTTTCAACAAGCTAAAACAAATACACGACATACTATTATAGAGTAGCCAACACCTCAGCTCTCAGAATCACTTTCGGTGAACGAATGGTTGGTCAGACTCATCATACTCACTACCGACTGTCAGAGATCCACATCTGCACAAGTTCAAAACACAAAATTAATATATTGTACGTTTAACTTTATCTCCCCAGGGACTATGACGACATTTATCATCATAGGAAAACGTATCAAAAATGAACTTACCAAGCATCAGCTGAACTTGCCATCCAATCAACAATCTCATCTTTGGTCATTACTACTGTGCTTGTTGGTCTACAATACAACAAAGACACCTTTAGTTTTTACGTTTCAGTTCACTTCAGGTCGGGCTAGTTCAAATTTGTTCTTGAATCAGTTCAATCAGTTTCGGACTTAATTTTAGTTCAGTACCATTTAGTTCAGTCAAGTCCAGTCCAAAAGAAAGAACATGGCCTTACATATTCAGACAATTGAAAACAACAACGAACAGGTGGATGTAAATATCCGGGAATGCCTTATGGAACAGCTCCTCGTGCTCGCAATCAGGAATTACCCGTCCTGGGTCATTTTGATTTGCGTGACTATCTAACCCATGGAAAAACCTCAAAATATCTCCATTAGTGTTATACATTACACCACCTCTAAAGTCGGCAATTTTCCTCAACGCTGGATGTTGCACATAATCATAAAACGTTTGTGCTGCTGTACCCGTACACAATTTCTTCATCATAAGCCCCACCTCAGCTTCGACATCAGACTCTTCTATAATCCCAACATACGCTGCTTTTCGTAGTTTTTTCATATAGTTAACTCGTTGACTAGGCACCCATATGTATGGGTGGTCAACGAGATAACGGACTGGAACGTGACGGAGAAACAAATAAAAATAAACTGTTATTGAGATAAAACAACCCGAACCATCAAACTACATACTCAAAAGGCAAGACCAACAAAAAAAGCATGTAACATTTTTTTACCCCTAAGAATGTTTCACTATGTTACTAACTTGGCAATTAACTAAAGAAACCTACTCGTAACAGCTCGGCAAGAATGGCAACCATGTCTCGGGAAAAATGGAATAAAATGACAGAAAACATCCTCAAGAACAGAAGGTACCAGGGGGCAATATAAGGGCTACAGAAATAGCCGCAGCAAGTCTTGACGAATCTATAAAAGGAGACAATCCCAACAAAGGCTTCCAAAAAGAAAACAACCTAATTGATGAAGCCCTATGTGTTTAGCTATGACATCAAGCCTTAGTCATGTTTATTTTGTAACAACTCGGATTATCATGTTCAATTCGCAAGATGTTTTATCAAGCACTATGTACTTAAGTAAGATTAGAACATATGTTGGTGTTGTTTTGTTGCATCAGTGGAACCAACTTCAAGTTATGATAATGTTTAGAAACAAGTTGTCTTGTTCTTGGTGTTGTTTTGTGCCCCTGTTTGTAGTAGGAGGTTGGTGTTGGGATGCTAATTGCAATTTTAGTTGTTTGATGTTGTTGGCGTTGGAATCATGGAACAACGTAGTTGATGGTTGTGTAATGGCCAGGTTATTGTTGGTGTTGGTAATGGCAACATCATGAAATTAGAAAGCTCGTAAATACGGCGTTATGGTGTCGAAATTTTAAGAGAATACAAGATCCGGCAAAATTAAACCCATACACGGCTTCATTGATTGAAATTCTATTACAAATTAGTTTACTTATTTTACAACCAAAACCAATTGAAAGAATTACAATCATGAAGATACGGATACATTAAAAAGACGTACTACATAATTAGTTAATATTTCGTTATAAAATTAGTTCATCACTTGTTTTACAACGAAATACCCAAAATTAGTTCATCACTTATTTTACCATCTTACTAATTGCGAAAAAAATCCACGAAACTACTAATCCAATTAAAGACGCTTTCTCTCCTTTGGCATGCTTATTGGCTAAATATTTCAACTCCATATTCTCCTTTTCAAGCTTTTCAATCTTCATCTTCAACTTTGAGACTTTATTTGCAAACTTCTTCTCAAAATCTTCGTATTTCATTCCTTTATCTTTGGAATCATTGGTCGATTCACTATCATCCATCAACAAAAAAAAAACCCACAAGATTTGTTCTACAACATTCGACATCCCATTAGAATATGAACACTATACGTAATTTAAAAGTGCGAGACAAACAACTTAAAGAAACAATCATTACCGGCCATAAAGGACAACCAAAGAACTTCTTCTCTGAGTTTGTGCCCTTTTTAGCTGTCCTAATCACAGCAGGTAACTTGTGACCGCATAGGATTTCGTTTGACGCCTTCGAACACCATGTAGTTGATGAAGATGAACCTGAACTTCGGGCCGTCATTATTGTGGTTTAGTTTTAGTTTTCTGTTTTAATTAAATGATTAGGATTTAAATTTAGGAATATATTGATAAGGAAAGGGTTTTAAAAGTGTACCGTTGGAATTTTAGGAATTGGATTAGGTATGCTTTGAAGAAGAAGAAGCTGGGGATTAATAAAGCCACTGTGGGACCCACGATACCGGCTCCTATAGGTTACCCATTTCAGCGACACTATTTTGAGAAGACGGGGGTACGAGTTCGGATTATTGCCAGATTAACGCTAGTTGGGATTATTTTGAGAAGAGGAGCGTTAGTTGGGATTATATTTGTTAAATTTTCCTTCTTATTATGATGCTATAGTTTTACTCTTTGTAGTGTTTGAATTTTGATTTCAATTCTGATTCCCATTGGCTAAATAAAACATACTCTGTATGATCTTCTATTATCTGATCTTTCACGTTCCGAAAAGTTAACATATATGGTAAACATATCTTATAGAGCAAAGCGATAATAATATTGGGCTTTCATTTAGAATTATGATATGAAGTGAAATACGAAATAATAATTAAACTGAATTTGTTTTCACAGAATATGTAAAAATTCATAAAGGAAAATGTTAAGAAAATCGGTGAAGAGGAAAAAGAAAAGTCGTGGAATAATTATATTTGAAGCCTTTGTTTCTTTGCTTTGTCGAATTTTTGATAATATTCAACAATTTGCTGCAACGAGCTATGGATGAAAAGCTGATTTAATGAACCGCCCATGCTTTCAAGCCACCAGGCCTTTGTTTCTAAGACGTGATACTTCTGATCAGCATATTGTTATCGGCAGCCTTTCTTAATACTGAAAGCTCCCGCTAATGGCAGGCTAACGGAGTAAGAAACGTAAGGATACACGGCTATTAAGAATTTTGTGTCGCCACGACTAAAAATAAAAGTTCCATCCACAAAACACGACAGGTATTGTACTGCTAAAAGGGAGGGGAAAAGTTCTTACTGTATAATCTATGTCTATGAACGTCATCATCTTCATGCCAACTGAGTGATATTCTCATAAATATACTAGCAAAATTTGTAGTTCCTTTGCTATTGATCAAGATAAATATGGACTAATGCAGTAATGCTAACCAACTGATCAGGCTTCCTTATTTGCTGTATAGGTGCGCAAGTGTGAAGACGAAGAAGCCAGCCATCTGTATTCAAGGAGAGCCAGAGTGAGATTTTCGACTACAATTGACGGAGTAGATAGCAAAGCCAAACTTCCAAGCTTAGAACTCGTGCCAGAGTTAATAAGTCGATTAAGATCTAAAATGCACCATCGGAATTAAACAGCATGCAGAAAGAATGTGAATTAACTGTTGTCTTTAACACATACATATTCTCACATTCATGCAAGAGTTCGACCCGTATAACAAGCCCAAACGAGGAGAAGGCCATACCATGGAAAAGCAAGCTCCGTAATAGGGATATGCCGCAGTTATGAACCTTTCAAATTCATTGTGTCTAAATGGACGTACAGGGATCTGCAGATGAGCAGAAATATATATGAGAGACTCGACAAACAAGAACTAAGAAAAAAAAGCTAAGGCAGATAAATTCTCTCAGACCAGGCATATAGGCCATCATAATTCCAAAAGTAATGAGAATCACAATCCGTAATATGAAGGAACGTTGTAGCCACTACATATTCTCATGTTTAACAGCTACTCCATATAACAGAAGAAAGCATAGGCCGGAGAGATACCTGCTTGGACAGAGACAAACTTGTATATCCGAGCCTCTGGTACTCAACCTTGAACTGGAAAACACCATATACATCTGGGACCTTGAATGAAGTAAAATAACGACCCTGCAAATAGAGGAAATGGCATTGAGATATAAGAAATGAAAGGTGAAGCCCAAACAGATGTACAAGAATCAGTTTATGAACCTTCTTATCGGTTGATAGGGTTTTTAACACATAAGGGCTCATCATGTAGAACTGCAATTGAACGTCATCAGCTACATATGGCTCCCAGCTTTTTCCTGACCACTCATAAATCTCGACAGAGTATTCCTTCACACAGAATTGTAACACAAAACAGTCAAATTTTCTTCCCAATGAATGATGGGATTTCTAAGGGAAGGGAAAATGAGTGGCAGGGGAGCTACCAGGTCGTCAGTAATCCTGTACATCGAAGGTTCATCTGCTTGTTCAATTTTGTTATGCTTGACATTTACTGCCTGGAGAATAAGTATAGTTAGCCCCAGAAATTCAAATTATGCAAAAGTGGAAAAAAAAGGGCACATATAACTAAGAGTTAGTAGTATTATTAGGAACCAGTATGACACCTTGAGATGGCCTCTTTCATGGAAAATCCATTTGCTAAGTTCAGTCACAAACTGCTCATTGCCAGATTTGTCATATCTGTTATCAAAGAAATACTAAACAGATCAGAACCAATCATTCAAATATATTGTACTTTATCAACCCTAAGCATAATTACTGATAGATATAAAGCAGGAAGTGGCAAAATTACAATGTGCGTAAAGCCATAAAACATCATGACCTTAGAAATTGATGGACTCTCTAGTTCAAGTCATCAATATGTTGGGGAAGCATCATATAGTCCGACACTAACATTACTCACGCAGGACACAGGAGTAATGAAGTACAAAAATATGAGTAATCCAAAGAAGTGAAGAGTATAACTAGACTCCTAACCTCCAAGCCCAGATGATGTCTCATCAGCAAGAAAATTTTGAAACCGAAAAATAAATAACATTTTATTTCATTTCAGCCCTTCTGATTGTATAGAAAGGGCATTTCACTAAGAACTAGACATTCCAAAGAGAGTCTTCGAAACAAAACATATCAAAAAAAAAAAACTCAATTTAGTGATTTACCCGGTGGAGCTCCCAGCCTTCTGCACTGAAGACCTTAAAAATCTGAACAAAGAGCCAGCAGTTCAAAAATCAGATTTCTAATATGGTAACTAAAACCCACTGTTCCACTATTAACAGACTCACCTATCACTAAACATTTTTAACGAGCCGGAGATCAAAACACGAGCATTATTTCTTGCCTGCCACAAGTGAAACAGAGTAAGAGATGGTGAAAATCAGCTCTATCTGACACTCCGACTCTATAGAGAATGCCTTTCGTAAGATTGAACAGCGGGTACTCAGAAGTAAAAAATATGAAGTATCAAAGACAGGTACCTGAACTACAGAGACCAATGAGATACTGGAGCCAGTAAGCAAAGGCGCATTCGACAGCTTCTTAGCAGGATTGGAAGAATATGCTGACGGTGAGGCTGACAGGACTTTTAAAACCTATGCAAATTGCATTATGGTGGGATAACATCAGAAACTTTCAACAAAAAAAGTTGACTTGATGATATATGTCGAGCAAACTTCTACTCGTAGTATTTTAACATCAATAAAGGGTTACTTACAAGACTGTTGGAAGGATTCAACGAATGACCAATACCTTGGAAAAGTACTGGTGCCTACAATCAATTCATGTAAAACAATCACTCATCAAGTAATAAACGCATATAATTTATGAAGCACCATGGCCACGAAGAAACCCGGGAGTAATACATTGTTCAAAGAAAACATATACATTGATGAACCACAAAATAAGAGAAAGATGCAAAAGCGTCATCATCGTATCTATACATGCCTAAGCATCAAAGTATCAAACTTGCCTCAACTTTCTGGCTTCCCAAAATGACATCGGAGTCAACAAAGTTGTCACCAGCAACCAGTGTATGATCACCTTCCATGCTAGAAAAAGCATAGCTCGTGTGATCTATAACCATCGCACTGGGGTCCTTCAAACACATACAACCCAGTCAGTTCAGAAAGCAGTAAACTGCAAGAGACACGACAATTTAATAGCACAATCAACTACAACTACACCTGCTAAGTACACTCCTTGATAAATCAGCCATTGAAAGGACCACAGTAGAAATAAAGAGTGGGGTTAACAACACACCACACTCGACAGTAAATGCGCTGTTGGGGGAGGCTATTAACTCAAAAACAGCTGAAATAACAAACAAACAAACAAACAAAAGGTCATACTTCATCGAAATCGACACCACATTCAGTAGCAAGGTCGCGAATGAAATCAGAAGAGTTGACATCAAGGGCGATGATCAAATCTCGACCAGAATCGACAAATTGGAGGACTGCCGCCTGATTAATCTCCCCTCCGAAACCTTGCAACCCCAAAACAAATCACTCAAAATCAAACTGTATAGAAATGAGAAATTGTAGAGAAAGAGAGGGAGAGAGAGATTACGATGGAGGAAAGGAGAGAAAATTATGAGACCGTCGTACAAGAAACTTCCGTAACGCTGCAGAGCAAGCGTGGGATCATCCGCGAGCTTGAAATCGAGGGAGTAACCGCGAGATGAGAGGGAGCTGAAGTAGATTGAGTGTGATGATTTCACTGCCAAATCATCGACGACTACTAATATCCGCCGATCTGATGGATTTTCCGCCCACAATGACTCTGATTGGGTGGTTATCAGAAGAATTATGGTCAATATTGCGAGGTTCTTCGTCATTGTTGAGGTCTTTGGGTAGACTTCACTATTCTTATGTATCCTAAACCAAAAGTCCAAAACCACTGATGATGTCAAGTTATTGCTCACACAAAAAATGGTTATATAGCACAAAGTTATTGTTCACGTAATTAGAAGTTAGGTTAGGTTTAATTTTTATCAGACTTTACTTTTGAAATATATCAAAATTTAATCGATTTATATATATTATATTTGAATTTTACAAATGTTATTTTTGTAAGTTAATCGAAATTTAATCGACTCACAAGTTATTCAACACGAATAGGTGAAATCAAGAAGAACTAAATAAAGGGTGGCGGGGGTTGTGTAGTGGTTGTCGCTTGGTCGGCGGCCGATTGTCGGCAAGGTTGGTGGTAAGGTTGAGATGATGATCGGAGTTGGTTCGTTGGTGCTAGGATCGGGGTTATTAACAGAAACTTATTAGTATGTTTGATATTTTATTTTTATTTACGATATAACAAATGTCTTATTGTATGAGACAACCTCTAATTAGAAATTGTACTATAACATTTTACCGTCTTTTTATTATATCTAATACATTAATATATTTGAACATACATGAATTTTGTACGTTAATAAAATAAGGCAAATTAAAAAGCTAATAAAAACTCGTAAATTAAAAATATTATGATTTTAACATTGAATGAGAAAAAAAAAACATAAAGAAATATCCGTCAAATACAAAGTCTCCCAACTCCAATGTGCAAAAATAATATTTTAGGGCGAGTCTGGGCTGTGTAAAGTATGTCATCCCACGGGCCTGGGCTTGCCGCATCTGGGTCGTGTCTTTGGTGGGTTGTGTCATGCCATGCCTAGGTACGCATTTTGGTGAAAACTTGGCCTTGGCACAGATAGAGCCCCATGGCGTGCTTGGCTGCAACCCAAGTGGTTCGTGCCTAGTCGAGTCAGGGGCCACGGCCCATATTCCAACCCTATAAATACTTATTTGCTTACATTATATATTTTATAAGTTTTAAAATTTCGATAATAATTAAAAAAAAAAAATTATGTATTTTGTATGATTTGAAACGCTAATAATAATACAATAATTGTTAATTTTATTACAAGTTATAAAACAAAAAAAAATATCGCTTAAGTCAAATTGGACTTAAAATCGAGGCAAAAATCGCTTAATCTAAAATCCACACAAGAAAGTCTCCTGCCCCATCCATACTTCCTACTTTTTGGCTCATTTTATCCCATAAAAATAAGCATGTTGTATTGAAATGCCATGTCTACATAATTATATTATCCAAAATAATATTCGACTGATCTTATGGAGCACGTTCATAGCTGATATGCATACACAAAACTATTTAATTAAATACCATGTCTTGTTAAGCCTGGCTTAGTAAGCTATCTGCTAAAAGATAATCATATCAGAGCTATCACCCCCGTATTGCATGCCAATACAATCAAGTACCTTCATCGACTCATTCCCGTAAAGTGTTATCTCCTGTATCATACGGTCACCATTGACATCTTTGACGTGAATCTGTGGCTCGAATTGTGGGCCCAAAAGATCCCGAATAAGCGTGCATAAATCAACTGCCTGCATTTGCAATTTTCCCGGATGATTTCCAGGATACGAACAAACACACTTCTCTCGAGCAGCAAACTCGGAGCTCGATACCCTGGACAAAAAAACATAGTTAATTAGTACAAAATAAGCATAGACCAGGACTGAAACGTGCTCTTGCCTGTAGCATTCTTACCTCCCTGAGTATTTCATAAGTGCAGCTTTATCACAGTTATACAATCAAGAACAAAACTCCTAAACTATTCAAGAAAGTAGATATTGGTGGAGTCTTTTGGATTGAAATTGATCTAATCCCAATTCCCACGCCACAAAAATATTTTTGGGTTAAGCATGATTAGAAAATATAACCTGTTAACTTGAAAGAAAATGTTGGGCCCGCGATAATGACCATTTAAACTTTAACAATTACTCAACCATGAATATTTTATATGCCCCGATATCACGAATCTACAAGCCCCGATATCACGAATCCACATGCCCCGATATCACGAATATCCCACAAAAAAATTTTTATGTGTAGTATGATTAGTAAACATAATAACATTAACCTGAAGGAAAATATCAATAACAAATTTGTAAAAATTGTAAGCAAGTCCCCAAGGTAAACCATTGGAGTTGCTCTAAGAAAACTGGAAAGACTAAAACATAGCAGAGGCCAGAGGGTAAGATAACTGAAATAAAAGGAGTGTGTTCTTAACCTAATTAGAGAAACGAGTGTTTTACTTCAATTGTGATGTTATCGAGCCTCGTACTCTGTGTTTTTTTTTTCATAATTTATCCATTAAGCTTCAAAGTTTAAACAATAGTTGGAAGGATAAATAATTACCTTCGATTCTTCATAATCCGAATTTTTAGGGGCATTAGGATCTACCGACTTTCAACTCCCTTTTTCCAAGCTTATATAATGGAGTTTTAAACGGCATGTTTCATGAGGTGGAAGGTGATTTTGGATAGGAACAGTTTGCTTGTTCACAAGGTAGAAAACCTCGGGAATACACCACCATATCCCGAACCTTGGCATGTTGTCATCTATATTTTCTTTGGGATACAACTGTGTAATCGAAGGTTTTTGATATATGGGAATCTGGAGTAATTGCATAAGAGGATTTGGGGGACGATCCTCCTTTCGAGGAGCTCTCTGAAAAATTCTCAGATAACCTAAATAAAAGAACAAAATTACAAGTCAATGTTTACACCTACATACTGGGTCTAAAGAAAATTTGGTAGTTTTGGAATTTCAGAGAGAAAGACCGAGATTTTCAATTTCCTAATAGACAAAATTACAAAGAATACCCTACGACTTTCTTCATTAACATGACTACCACTTTTCAAGATTAGAATAATTGCGTCCCTAAATCATAACATGTCAACGTTCTCCATCACAAATATGATATGCAACGAGACTGAAGCTATTATTAACCAAGAGAGGGAATGAGGGATCCATCACAAACGTGTTTGATTTCTGCATGTTAAATATGCATTTTGTGCCGCCAGGGGCCCATAACACTCTCATTACCCGAAGCATCGAAGTATACAAACTTCCGAGGAGAATTATGGTTAAAAACAACATCGAATCTACAAGCTAAGGCAACTTCCTTACTACGTTTGATAAACTGGGCTACAAAGAGGACTATAGAGCGAAAATATGGCTTCCTTAAATATAAAACATGTGAATTATCGTGTTCAGTCTATTAGACAGTAGACAACCCCTTCCATTGAATTCTAAGCCTTGCTATTTCAAGGAGCAATCTATTTAACCAAACAAAATAAACAATAAGTGATCATGACTTACCAGAGTAGCGTTTTAGAGTGGCAATATAGTTCTTCACAAGTAAACCACCCTCTTTGTTAGCAGCTGAAGTTTCGAGCTTACAATTTAGTAACATGTAGTATTGACCTACGATGTCTGCACAATTATATTGTGAGTTTTAAGCATGTTGTATTGACTTACCATGTCTACATAATTATATTATCCAAAATAATATTCGACTGATTTTATGGAGCACGTTCATGGCTGACATGCATACACAAAACTATTCAAATACCATGTCCTGCTAAGCTTGGCTTAGTAAATCATCTGCTAAAAGATAATCATATCAGAGCTGTCACCCCCGTATTGCATGCCAATACACTCAAGAACCTCCATCGACTCATTCACGTAAAATGTTATTTCATGTAGCATACGGTCACCATTAACATCTTTAACGTGAATCTGTGGCTCGAATTGTGGGCCAAAAGATCTCGTATAAGTGTGCATAAATCGACTGCCAGCATTTGCAATTTTCCCGGATGATTTATAGGATACGAACAAACACACTTCCCTCGAGCAGCAAATTCGGGAGCTCGATACTCTGGAAAAAAAATCAGTTAATTAGTACAAAATAAGTATAGACTAGGATTGAAATGTGCTCTTGCCTCTAGCATTCTTGCCTCCCTGAGTATTTCGTAAGTGCAGTTTTATCACAGTTATACAATCAAGAACAAAACCCCTAAACTTCCTGTGATGATTTATAGATAGTGCCTTTGACAATTCAAGAAAGTATATATTGGTGTAGTCTTTTGGATTGAAATTGATCTATCACAACTCTCACGCCACAAAAACATTTTTTGGGTTAAGCATGATTAGAAAATATAACCGATTAACTTGAAAGAAAATGTTGGGTCCACGAGAATGACAATTTAAACTTTAAAATTACTCAACCACGAATATTCTATATGCCCCGAAATCACGAATATTCTACATGCCCCGAAATCACGAATATCCCAAAAAAACATTTTTGTGTATAGTATGATTAATAAACATAATAACATTATCCTGAAGAAAAATATCAATAACAAATTGATTGTTTAAAGTTTAATTTGAGAGAATTAAAGAAGAATAAAGATCCCCCTCATTTCTTCTTCTTCCTTTATCCTTCTTAATTTATCCTGAGACAATCATGTTATCAACATTTCATTCCGCAAATAGTGATGAAATTCTTCATATTTCGATATCTTGGGGATATTAGGATTTTTTTATTTCCGACTTTGTTTTTCTAAACTCATGTAGTGAAGTTTCACCTTAATTATTGGAATGCGGCTATTAAAACAAATAGTTTCATGATTCACAAGGTAGTGAACCTCTAGAATGCACCACTATTTTCCAAATTTTGGCATGTCAAAATTTTTATTTTTTGTTTTTAAACAGATGCGTTTCTGCGTATTCAGAAGTTCTCGTTATTTTGGGATTTAGGATAGTTATGCGTGCGCTCGGAAATTGAGGATAACTACGGACAGTGTAGCTGCTCACAATTTTCTGATGGACGGTATTCCTAAGATGCAGGGTGATTTGCCACAGTATGCACACTACAATGCAGAACTGCTTGCATACAAATACTTAATTCGTCATTTCGAGATCACTAAACTGATTCGGAACAGTAATGCCACTTGGGTCGCGGACAAGATCGAACGCGGGGAATTTGACGCAATCAAGCCCAAAAAAGGTGGTTTTGGTTCGATTTTAGTTAGTATTAATTATTTGATGCAATTAATTCGATGCAATTCATTATTTGATTGTTTGCAGATAAAGCGGTCAGAAAACAGCAGAAGAAGCTCAAGCGGACAAAACTCAAGTTGAAGAAGATGATGAAGGGCTGAGGTGATGTTGCTGCTGCACATGAGTCTCTGGTATCGATTGAACTTCGTATTTTATCAATTGAACTTCGTTTTTTATGTTACATGATTCGCCGAAACTTTTGCTTACCCTTACTCCATTTTCTTTATACTTTTACCCCTATTTAAACAGTTGCGTTTCATATAATTAAATAAATCGCGCATTTTTGCGCGGAGGCTAAACTAATAATAATAATAATAATAATAATAATAATTGCCTGCATTTGCAGTTTTCCCGGATGATTTGCTGGGTACGAACAAACACACTTCTCTCGAGCAGCAAACTCGGGAGCTCGATACCCTTGACAAAAAAAAAAACTCAGTTAATTAGTACAAAATAAGCATAGACCGGACTGAAATGTGCTCCTGCCTCTAGCATTCTTGCCTCCCTGAGTATTTCGTAAGTGCAGCTTTATCACAATTATAGAATCAAGAACAAAAACCCCTGAACTTCCTAGGATGATTTATAGAGGGTGCCTTTGACAATTCAAGAAAGTAGTTATTGGTGGAGTCTTTTGGATTGAAATTGATCTATCCCAACTCTTATGCCACGAAAACATTTTTGGGTTAAGCATGATTAGAAAATATAATTCGTTAACTTGAAAGAAAATGTTGGGTCCATGATAATGACAATTTAAACTTTAACAATTACTCAACCACGGATATTGTATATGCCCCGATACCACGAATATTCTATATGCCCCGATACCACAAATATCCCACAAAAACATTTTTGTGTTTAGTATGATTAGTAAACATAATAACATTAACTTGAAGGAAAATATCAATAACAAATTGATTATTTAAAGTTTAATTTAAGAGAATCAAAGAAGAGTAAAGATCCCCTTCATTTCTTCTTCTTCAT
>JAUEKU010227072.1:0-15913 GCA_032274805.1 Gypsophila paniculata | reverse complement strand
CCATTTCTATAAGTGGGTTTTTTGTGAGAGGTCTTAAGGTTAAGACGGATAGTACCCGTCTTAAACAAGAATTGGTGATTTACAATAGTCTTATTCGATGACATTTGAACTTTTAACCATTGTTCAACTCCTCAATGATTGAGTGCGTAGAATTCATAGCAAGGAAAATCATAGTCTCTCCATCGTACCTTATCTTGGGATTTTAACAATGAGCGTTTAAGCCTTAAGGCATGTTGGAACTCGTACTAGAAGTTTTCTAGGGTTTTGAAGCCTGGGAGAATGAGCCAAGATCCGTCAGTTTAGCCAACTCATATGGACCCGTCTACCCGCCCAACCTAATGGATAATATTGTGGTACAACGTACACATGCCTGTTAGTTTTGTCCCACCGACTATTTTGGGAGCAACATTAGGGATTTAGGGAGCCTTCTATTGACTATTGTGTACATTGAGGCCTTGAGGAGTTGAGGGTTTGAAACAATGTTTTCCTATCTATTTTCTTTTGTCTATTTGTTAGTTTTGTGTTATTTTTGAGGTTTTGTTATTGAATTAGGAAAATAAACGCTCCGTACGAGTTAGGAAGTAGTACAAACCTTTATAATTATAGGGGAGAGTAAATGTACTTTGCAAAGTTGATGACTATTTAGATTTTATATTTTAAAGTTTATTGAAATTTAATTAAATTGATTCTATTTGAATGGAATCGAAGTATGAACAAAACTATATTGAAAGAATGTTTGGTCTAGTTTTTAAAAGTGTCTTTTGTCCAATAAAATACTATTTAGCCAAATATATTTTTGCAAAAGTTAGAAATAATTTCTCAAAAAGTTCTAAAATTATCATTTTTGCTCTTAAAATTAAAAATATACGTTAGGCTAAACATGTCTTGAGTGTCCTTGCTTCGGCTTTTATTGTTCATATTGTATTTTTTAGCTTTGGGTTTTCTTTTTTTTTTTTTTTTTTTTTTTTTTGTGTGTGTGGGGGGTTTTTCTCACGTGTCTCGTTTCATTGGTAGGTTCTATTTCTATCCTTTGTAAGTTTTCCTTGAATCACGTGGTAGTCACCAAAGTTTATTTGATGATGGCAGAGTAGTGATTTAGAATTTGAAGTACATGTTTCGGATGATTCGAAAAATGTGGAAAATGGGCATCATGAGAATGGATTTTGAGATTAGAGGTTTTTTTGTTATGAGAATTGACCCCTCATACTAGATTACTAGTGCTCTTTGAAAGGAGAGAATTTGGGGCATTTGGTACAACTATAGACCTACTGATCCACGACCAAATAGCCCATCCCACAATCCATACAAAATCCATAACTCAGGCCCAAACTTCAATCCATTCACAATAACCCCCTGTCAAGTGTATTAAACCCCCAATTGAATTCCTTTTCATCTTCTTCATTGTTTCTACATCTCTTAAAATGGTAATTTCTCTCTTCTTCCTTTTAACAATTCCTTTCTCTACTTTATACGTCACACATTTCATACATTATGCAATGATCATCTGTTACAATTTTTTAACGTGTATTTTTTTGTTAACCCAAAAAATTTTTCCAGGTGAAGTACTCTAGAGAACCCGATAATCCTACCAAATGTATGTTTCTTTTTTCTTGTTTTTGCTTTCAATTATTGTTATCTTGTATTTTCAATTTTATGATTCCGATTCTTTTTGTTTACCTTTCATTTTGGCACAAAAACCAAGAAAATCTCATAAAAGACACGTCTATCCTCGCTAGTATAAGAGTTGGATCGTTTAATAGAACTTGATGATAGAGGCAAAATGTACATTAAAAGCTTCCTAAAAAGAAAAGTAAACAAATGAACGACACACCTTGGGTAAACAAAACGGAACTGACTATTATTTTCCATCAATTAATAAAATATATTTGTTGTGAATTTTCAGCTTGCAAAGCAGTTTTATTTTTTATTTTTTTAATTTTGTTAGACATGATATACTGATAATGTATGTCTGTTTTGAAACTCTTGCTGATTATATTATTATAATTGACATGTTATACCTCATGAGAAATTTATAGTGTTGAAGTTCTTTGCTGATAACGGCATACGTACTCCGATCTGACAAATTCTTATCATTTTCCTTATTGAGTGAACTTTTAATTCATATAATTCAAATTCAAGGCTACCTCACCCACTTGTATAACCTCTCTTAAAGAATCGTGCCATAATGTTGAATGTCAATGACATGTAAACAGGTAGAACTGGCTATTGTGCACTGTTGAGCTGGTGTGATCGCTGCACACATTTTTATATGGTGCAAAATTTACTGTCTAGAATATGCAAAAGACGTATGAAGCATCAATGCTTATGATTGTTTCTACTCCATATAGAGGTTCATCGGGTTATATCTGAAACTCACATTTTCCCACTTCATATTTCGATGCTCGAATTAAGAAATGGCGACCTGATTTAAAAAGCAAGGCTTTGTTTTTATTTCTGAGCAAGGCTTTCGTAAATGTCAGGGAAAGTAAAATGCATTGTTCTTGGGTGAACCTCTGTTATGTATAGTGGCTGATGGTTCAGTAAATGATGAAATATTTAGTTTTTGTGGAAATTTTATCTTTTTATTTGAGGAATCAGTCGTATAATATGTATGGTGTGGTGTGTATCTTTATCATATTTTACTCCGTATTGTTTTCTGATGTTGAATCAAAATCTAAAACATAGCATCTAGGCTCTAGCCACATCGATTACATTGCAGTGGATGTTAACTACGAAAGAACAATAATATTGTCAACTCATGTGTTACTTGTATCAAAATTTTATTAGTGTTAATAAACAAGGTCATCAAATGGGGAGATTCTGTATTTGTGTTTGTCGCAAACATACTGAGTCTAAGAATTTGTGTGCTATTTCTCGTTAGTTATTATGCCTTGTGTATAGCATTTCTTGTTTTAGTGCTTGGCAGGATTGAAATTTTAATTTTCTTGATGTGTTTGCCAATTTGGCCGGTAAATTGTATGGAGTGTTGATATTTTCTTTCGTGGCCGACATAGAATACAAGGGAGACTGCCTTTGCCCTCAGAAAATTGCCATTAGTGAAGGCTAAAAGATATCTGGAGGATGTTCTGGCTCACAAGCAGGCTATTCCTTTCCGCCGTTTCTGTGGTGGTGTCGGTAGAACAGCCCAAGCTAAGAACAGGCACTCAAATGGTCAAGGTCGTTGGCCTGCCAAGTCTGCAAATTTTATCCTCGATTTGCTTAAGAATGCTGAGAGCAACGCAGAGGCAAGTCTTTTCTTATCCTTTAAATTTGATTTAGTTCTGCAATTTTGTACTCGTATCAGTTGGTAATATACTCATATGTAGAACTGATTGCAGATGAAAGGTTTAGATGTTGACTCACTCTACATTTCTCACATCCAAGTCAACCAGGCCCAAAAACAAAGGCGACGTACTTACCGTGCTCATGGAAGGATCAATCGTAAGTTATTGTTATACTGCGTTTCGGTTTTTTTACTATCTTCCGAACTTGTAAGTAGGCCTATATCTGATGGCATACTTATCGTGACAGCTTACATGTCGCACCCTTGCCACATTGAGTTGGTTCTGTCGGAGAAAGAAGAGCCAGTTAGAAAGGAGGTAATTCTGCTGTATTTTTTAACCAACGTGATTATGTTACATCGATTTCTTGTGGGCTGCCTTCCTAATTGTTGTCCATTTGTCAGGCTGAGACGCAACTAGCTACAAGCAAATCTAAGAAGTCGCAAGCCTAAGCATTTCGACCCAAACGAAATCTTAGTTATAAAGACTTGAGACAAATTCAGGGGATTATACATTAATACATCATACATGTGAACGTGGTTCTTATACACTCCAACACGCGATTCCAACTGCTAAGTTAAGCATTTTTGTTGTTTGTTGAAAGTCTTGAAACCGGCCAAGCTAGTATTTTCTTGGATTTTCGTTCAATTATTTGTTAATAGGTCGTATTCGAGTACATGATTTTGTTGATGTAAATACATAAAATTTCAGATGTCGAATTAAAGATAGCATGACACTACAATTCTTGTTCTAGAATCTGAAATGCTTTGATCATCTGTGTTGCTTTATGTAGTACAGTAACTACTTTGGTCTTGAGCGTTGTGTCATGAGCTGTGGTCAGTCATCAAAGTTTGTTTTCGATTACGAACACAAATTCTTAAATGTAACAATCACTTGCCACAAATTCTAATGTCCTACACCGAGATGTTCCTATTAAATTCTCAATTAGATAGCAAATACGGAGTAATATTCTTGCTTTAAGATTTCTGTTGACCAATGGCATCTTAATAATGAGAGTTTTTAGTGAGATTGTTGTGGGATCGATTTTAAAGTACACCTGCTTTACAATGCACAACTGGTGGCTCACTTGCTATTATGTAGAGCGGTAGAGTTAGCCAACACATTGGCTAGCAGGCTTGCTTCAGGCGAAGGCTGATCTAGGTTAAGTCTCCTGGCCTGGTAGGCCACTCTTTTTAATTTTCTTTTTGTTTTTTTTTTTGTAACCAATGGACCAGCTCTGGGTCGAGTTTCAACCAACCTCGATGTGACAGTGTCCACTTCATCCCCGTAAAAGGCTGGAGGCTAGTTAAAAAGGCCCATGCCTCCAGGCCGTTCCGACCCAGTCAACAGTGTCTCCTAATCCCTTAGCCGCCTCTACTCCTATGTGCTCATAAGCGTGTTTATTCAATCAACATCTGGACCTTGTCTAGAAAAAGACATACGGAGTATTTGCCTTATTTATGTTCTGTTAAATTTGAAGTCAGCGAATTTAGGACATCTTCACATATTCATAATATTGACTTGATCCAATTTTCATCCATATGATTACGAAAGCTTAGATTGTGTTTTTCTTTTATGAGAGTCTCTCTTGTCGTTTTATGAAAATATTTATATCCTATTTTTTAGTAAAATTATTTCTGAAATCATAATATAAAATTCATTGAACTTAAAACTATGGTTAAATTCATTTACGTATACGCATATTTGAGAGGTTAAATATTTTCACGATCATTTCAACAAATAGATCCAAAACATTAGATTTGACATATCCGCCATCACGGAGACTTTTAGCGAAACGCAAACTTAATTTCAGAAATTACAATGTTAATATACTCCGTACTTTGTAGTTAACAACACTACGTTAATATGTACTCCATTATAGGAGATAAGACAAGTGACTCAATATTAATACATTGACTAAATCATTTCTAATACCCTAATAAAATCACAAATATCCCAAAGTCAATGGGGGGTACGTAACGTACTTTCTACATCTATACACCCAATAAACTAAAACGTAAAGACAAAAATTGGAACAATTCTTAAGCGTACAACTTGTGTATCGATTTTAGATAAGATTTGGTGTGCATACTTTTGTCATAGTTGATCGAGCAAATTGAGTTATTTAAGATGAGAATCCTAAAAAAATAATGCATCACAAAGAAGAAACAAGCACATATAAAAGTAGTTTTTGATGTTATTGTCACATTGTTCTTGATAAGGACTATTGTGTGAGTTGTGACCGACCTTAACGTTTTGTCTTCTCGCGGTGTTTATTGTAGTGGCGAATTTAAAATAGTTTCTAATAAATATTAAAAATTGGGATTAAAAAGAGTTGAAATTTTTTGAAGATTTGTGGATTTAATATTTTGTTTTTAATTTTAATAAAAATATCGAGAAGATATAATGTTTATAGATTACAGATAAGAAAAGTTAGATTACATCATGAAAATAATAGATGGTCCATCCCGATCGGCATCCGAATACAAGAATTTAAATATCAAACTTTTAGATTACTGTACTAAAGAGGTGCACTTAGCTTATTCTTTGATCATTTAAATGTTTGAAATAGAAAAAAAAAATGTTTTGTTATTTTACAATAATGCTAATAAAAGAGTGGAAAATAAAGGAATTTTTCTCTTTAATAAAAGCATATATGTGTTCAATGTCGCAATCAAGCTCGTTCCTATTTATTTATTTATTTATTTATTTATTTATTTATTGTTTTATGTTTTCTTGATTTTTCGTCGTATGTAAATGTTTGTAGATAGTTAAATGAGCAGGTTGCATAATTTAAAATCAAACCAAGTTGTATTTAATGGGTGATAATAACACGTAATGCGTGTAGGAATACTTTTCTTTGAGCTTGTATGAATAAGTAAACTCATTTGTTTACATGCAATGTGTTTACTCTCCAACGACATGCACTGTAATACTGTATCAAGGCCTTTTTAAAATCAAGGATAGTATACATAGCTTAGACTTCGTTTTGTGTTTTTGAGCTAAATACGTACTTTGTATGATTATCGTATACTCCGTACTTTTAGATTCGTGAATTATGAAATAATATTATTATAGTAATACTTCATGTGAATGTAAATTACACATGCATGTTTTTATTTTCATGAATAGTAAGTTATACAAACTCTACACGAAAAAAAAAAAAATATAAATTCTATCGAATTTTAATCTGAAATATGATCAAAATTGTAGATAATGAAATACTTGGTAATAATTTTCATTTTAGTTAAAAAAAGCCACTTGCGGAAAATACCAAAAGAAGCATTACGCGTTTCTAGAGGTAAGGTCTTCCATAAATTTGTTTAGTCCATATACATACATCTCTTTCACTCTCTGCTTATTCATTCCACATCTCTAGAGCTAATTATGATATATGTTGGGAGACAATTAGTAAATTTTTAGGAAATTGCGACGGGTTAAATTATCTTATTTATAAATTTTAACGCTATAGTGGATTACTTATCGGATTTTTGAACTTTATATAGAACACATTACCGCTTAAGTAAAATGACAATGTTGCTTCTTAACAAAGTTTTCAAAATTCAAATTCTACGCAAACTATATCTCGACCCTATTTTCCGATCTCCTAAACATCATTTAAAGGAAATAAGAAGGAAATAGAATTATGAGTAACAGCTAGCTAGCCTTAAGTAAGGAAGGTCAAGTGGAAAATTCCATGGTATGAAAGTCTAGGTGTTGCTGACAAAGTGATGTCTAAGAACATTATTTAGTAAGATAAGTTGAGTGAGAATATATACTACGATGACAATTTGTTGATACATCAATCAAGTGGATAGATCGTTATTTATTTGGTCCATCTTATTTCCTGTTTTTGTTGAGAATATAGCATCACGAAATTATCATGTAATTAATCCATTCATATAAAATTCTTTTTAGCAAAATTCTTTTCAACTTATGATTGAAAACCTCTCCATATTTACTTAAATGTCACAAAAATTTAAATAAAAATATCATTGTAAAAACTAAAAAAACTAATTCAACTCGAAGAAATTAAAAACAATCTAAATGAAGATACTATATACTGCGACCCCGACGACCTGACCCAAATTTATCTAACCCGTCCTTAATTCGAATAAAATTTATTTGTTAGAACTAGTCTATTTATTTCATCTCGTTGGAGGTGGACATTAAAGTGTGGTCATCGATTACAAAAGGTAAAATGTTGTAGTCCAACAATTTTATACTCCTAATATCTTTAGAATTTTAATTAATTTTTCTCCACTTTAATGTATGGTTAGGTAAATAAATAGAAAATTATACTTTATATATATACCACATATAATTATTTATCATACTCCCACAAGGCTTGGAATGTGGAATATATAAATTTGGAAATGAAAGCGAGAATACGATAGGGACTCCTAGAAAACAAATTAAGACGTAGTCCCAAAATACTAGGACAATATGATTCATTCAATCATGCTTGCTCATTCACGTGGCATTCAATAAGAGCCAACGATCGGGTCATTTGAGACGATATCAAATCTATTAGTGCATGGAGTACTTGATCAAGTTATATCGAAATTGAGTTTGAGTCGAATTTTAGTCAACTCATTATTGACTTGGGTTAGAGGTCAAGTTTAATTAGTTAGATCATCGTATGTCCAATTACAATTTGTAACATGATGATTTTGTTAAGGTATAAGATAATTGGGTAGGTCTTGAGCAGCACCTAAATTAGCAATTGAAATGGTACTCTCACATAATAACATAATGTCCGCGAACACTATAACATAATGAGGCAAATTATGTATCCAAGCAACCGATCATGTTTAAACTACTAGTTCAAAATATTGATTATTTAGCATTATGATTTCATTTATTGAATTGGTTCACCTACATATAAGTGGTGTATATATGATCATCGATCGTGTGGCATCGTGTATATGCTACATCCAAGTTCAATTCCATGATGTGAAAGTTTACAACTAAAAAACATAATAATGTGAATGTTCTTTTCTGACAATATCCTACTTATTTGATACTCCCTTCTTGCCTTTTTCTTGTATGTGTTGAACCACCACACATGTATTTTTCGATTCCCATTGATCGAGAATATATGGGCATCGAATGCATGCCATTCATCGTGGTTGGTGACCTCGCTTGTGGCTAACATCTCTTGCTTAGTATATCACACCGTCTTTAATTTTTCAATCAATTGTTAGTATAATTTATATTAAACTTTCTTATATAAAACCTAATAAATATAACTGATTGTAGCGAAGAGGCTATGCTGTAAAATTCTATAATCCCTATTCCATATCGTAAGTCAATATAAATTAGTCAACTTTGATGTACGGAGTATTCATTTATACAAAAATTTATATATAAGTTTAATGTAAGTAGTGGCAGTGTGGCACAGCTAGGAATATAGGTTAATGGACCCAAAAAATTCGAGGGGGAAAGGGGATACTAATAAAATAAAAAAATTTGAAAATTCTAGTTAAATGAATAAATGTTGAGATTTTAAGATAAAGTGCAGCTAAAAAAAGGATATAATTGAATCCCAATAACTTTGAACTTGTAAATTAATGGATTTAACCGCTAATAGAGAAGCCATTTTTAAAGTTTTATTGCCAATTCTTTTTATATCATCAATACATATCATCAAACTAAATCGTTGTACTATATGAAACGATTTTATAATATTTCACATCACCTCACAATCATATTGCCAACAATATGATGGGAGACTATATCCACCACCGCACTTTTGTCCACTATTCGTACACGAATATTAAAATAAAATATAAAATATAAAAGATACTCCCTCCTTTCACCTATTTTCTTCTCACTTTCCTTTTTGGAAAGTTTATTTTTTTTCACCCCATTTCCTTTTCCATCCATTTTTTGTGGTCCACATCATTTCTAACCCCACAAATTTACTCAACTTTCATTTTCCTCCACTCATTTTCTCTTCCTTAAAACTTGTGCAAAAAGAAGTGGGAAGATAAATTATGAAAGGAGGGAGTAAAAAGTTACCACTACATCCATTTAGACACTTTATTTACAAATTGCTACCAATTAAACTTATTTATTATATAAACTCGAATGATCGATTTGCCAAATCTACGTCGAACGCCACCGTGCCCACCGACCTACCGACACCATCTAACAATCATGATTCAAAATGCGCAATTGGGCAACCACGACTCCTATCTCCTACGTCGTAACTCCACAACAATTAATTCACACCCAAAATAACACCCCACCACACACAACACCCATTCCTCCTCCCTTTTCAAATAAATCGATTCCGATTCCAATTCCAATTCCAATTTCAAATCCGCAAACTTATCCGGCGAGAAAATGTCGTCCTCGCCGGCCCAACTCCCAATAACCCAACAACAATCCACCACAACCCCCGCCACAACACCCGCCTTCCGCCTCTTCCTCCACCGCACAACCACCAGTCTCCGCCGCGCCCTCGCTGACCGCCGCCCCTGGTCAGAACTCATCGACCGGTCAGCCTTCACGCGCCCCGAAAACCTAACGGACGCGCTCTCGCGCGTGCGCAAAAACGCCGCATATTTCCGCGTGAACTACCTCACGCTCCTCTCACTCTCACTCGCCCTAACCCTAATTACACACCCTTTCTCACTCCTCACACTTCTCACGCTTCTCGGCGCGTGGTGTTACCTCTACTTGTTTCGTTCCTCGGACAACGCGGTCTCCATACTCGGTCGCACGTTCTCCGACCGCGAAACGCTGGGGATTTTAGTTGTCGCGTCGGTTGTCGTGATTTTTCTGACGTCGGTTGGATCGTTGCTCATTTCGGCGGTTGTAATTGGGGTTGGAGTTGTTTGTGTTCACGGCGCGTTCCGTGATCCCGAAGATTTGTTTATGGATGAACAGGAGGGTGGAAATGTCGGTTTGTTGTCGTTTCTAGGTGGTGCTGCTTCGTCTGCTGCTGTTGCTGCTGCCGCGTCTCCTTCGGTTGGACGTGTTTGATTCGAGGTTCGGGTTTTTGTTTTGTTTTGGTTTCGGTTGGTTAGGGTTTTGTGGTTTGTGTTTTTGTGTAGTTGATAATGTGACGGAGTTTATGATTTATTACGGCATTTTAAGAATTGGATTGAATCGAAGAAGTAGTAGTTGATTTAGATGCGTTGAATTGAAGGATTTTGTTTGAGATTTGTTACTAATTGATGTTGAAATTGTTGAATTTTGGATCGGTTGATGATTGATATGCTTAGATTTGAATTGTCTAGAACTGATTCGTGTCAAACCTTTGAATCGTTTGATAATTGATAAGGTTAGACGATTTGAATTGTCGAAATTGTTGACTTTGAATCGGGGGATAATTGATATGGTTAGGTGATTTGCACTGTGTAGAACTGAATCGTATGCAGTCTTAGATCGGATAATTTAAGAGTATGATGATTGTCGAGCTTGTAGAAGGTATAGTAGAATGTGTAGATCATGATGATTGGCGAGCGATTGATCAGTTATTTTGGGAGCTCAGATCTTAAATGGGAGCGTGAATTAGATGACGAGAGTTGTATATGGTGGTAGTGTGTGAAACAGGACATAAAGGGAAATTTGGTCCACAAATGCTTACAGATGTGGTGGAGGAATCGAAAATTCACTGGGAAGTAGCAATGGCCTTGTTTTTTCATATTCTCGGTCAGGCATGCATTTTGTTATATAGCTCATGTCTTTGGTGAGGGATTTGAAGTTGAAAATTTGAGCTTAGGGATTTTTTTTTTTTTAAAATTCACATTCATTTATTAATGGCTGTAAAGCTTCTTTGATGATCATTTGGAAACTTACGACGTGAGATTTTCCCTTTGTTCGGCTATGAATTGAAGAGGGAAGGGAGAGGGGTCATCTTCCTTCTTAATCTTTTATATGCGGAAGGATTTCAACATGCTTCTTTATGAAGAAAACGAGTTTGTCCTTCATTCCCCTCCAGCTCGAATTCCTAACCAAATAACGGGAATTATCCATCTTTTTTCTTCTCTCCCTTTTTCCTTTAAATGACTCCATTTAAGCAAGGCCTTAGCATTTATGGGGGGGCAAGGGATCTAAGAGTTGCATGTTCTTATTTTTCGATGATCCATGATGCACATTGTGTTGCTACTTTGCAATGTGAAGCACACGGAGACTATTGTTTTATTTTGCTTTATTTCGTCATAATGTCATACGAGAAAGCTTAAGCATAGTGGCCCCATTGGAAATGAAAATAAATTCGTCCATTTCGTCCGTTATGGTAATGACAGATGGAGTCCTTTCCTACGAATCTTAACGGTGACGGGAAGTAAACAAGCTATTATAAACAAACTTAGAAAGTAATCTATTAAAAGCGTATCTGAGGGCCCTTGCCAATGTGAGATCATGCTTGCAAGAGTCGGAGGTAATAAGTGTGTGAAAACACGCCGCGACAATTCTGAGTTTGGCGTTAGAAGCTTGAACATTCGTCCTCTTTCTTACGTGAAGTTCCATGTACCCCTTCCTTCACACTTTTGTCATATGGCGTGCGTGCTTAGAAACCAAGGCTAGTTTCTATTGTCTTAGGTCATCCATGAAGGTTTTGTTTGTGAGTGGATCAACCTCGTAGAAAGTAGAAACTTTGGGTTGTCTTTATTGTTCGCTACGGTGTTTATACCGAATAATATGTTAGTTTTAGGAGGGAAGTAGAATGATGGCAGCTATCTTCAATTGTACTACTACTTCAATTTTTGCATTGAAGATGAATGGGTAAATTAAGGTGCTCTAAATGATAAAAAAAAACATGGCAAATAGAAAAGCGCTAAACACACTGATTCTCCTTCGTATTTTGTTGTTAGTTAGTTATTACACCGTACTAGTTACGGTTACTGCTGTTTTTTGCATTTGCCTTGAATTTTAAGTAATCTTTTAGGGAGCATACTCCTACTTTAACAGTTGACGTATTTATGTTTTATCTACATGTTTGGCGAATGATTCCTAATTCTTGTCCAAATCATTAATTTTGGAGCTGGTTAATATACTTCGACAATATGCTGTGCCTAAAATTGATTGGTCTGCTTACGGTATTTTCCTCTTCAAGAGGAACTTGCATTCTCAGATTCAGGCACTCAAATATATTGATTATCAATGAGCCCGTGGAAGGTAAACCAGAAAGGTAGATTTGACAGTCGTGATGATTGACAACCCTTGCTTATTTATCCGGAGCAACTGATCGGTTATTGTCATCTCAGGCTCTGTGTAGGGTAACCTATTTTATTGAAAGCTCAGGTCTTCGTTGAGAAATGTGGAGTTGAAAAGTTGTACTTGGAGTATCGTACTATATAGTTACTAAGGTTATGGAGTATGATTAATTACGGCATTTTTAAAATTGCATCGTATCGAAGAGATTTGGAATGCTTGTTTCGTAATTTAATTTGGTTAGTTGCATTGAATTGATGGATTTTGTTCGAGATTTATTTCTATTTGCTGTCGAAATTGTTGAACTTTGAATCAGTTAGTTATTGATATGCTTAGATTTGAATTGTCTAAAACCTTTGAATTGGTTGGCAATTGATATGCTTAGATGATTTGAATTGTCGAAACTGTTGTACTTTGAATCTGTTGGTAACTGATATGCTTAGATGATTTGGATTGTCTAAAATTGATTCGTATGCGGTCTTATACTGGAGAACTTAGGAGTATGATGATTGCTGAGCTTGTAGAAGGTACAGTAGAATGTGTACGATCATGAATTCATGATGATTGATGAGTGATCGATCAGTTATTTTGGGAGCTCAGATCTTAAACGGGAGCATGAATTATTAGTCGACGGAAGTCGTATATGGTGGTAGTATGTGAAAAAGGAGAGAAAGGGGAATTTGCTCCACGAAAGTTAACAAATCCCGTGCAAGAGTCGAAAACTCATGTGGAAATAGCAGTAGCCCAAGTTTTTCATGTTCATTGTCTGCGTTCATGCATTTCGTTATAACTCATGTCTTTGGTGAGGAATTCGAAGTTGAGAATGTGTTCTACCTTAGGTAGTAATCTGTCGAAGGCTTATATAGGGGCCATTGCCAATGTGAGATCAGGACCTGCACGAGTTAATGAGTACTCACTCTTAGCTAAAAATGTTGCGACTATTTCTGAGTTTGGGGTTAGAAGCTTGAACATTTATCATCCTTCCTCCGTGAAGTTCCATGTATACCCTTTCTTCTACTTTCATCACATGGCGTGCATGCTATTTAGAAACCAAGGCTAGTTTCTTCTTGAGTCGTAGGTGGTTGATGAGGCTTTCGTTAGTGGTGGATCAACCTTGTAGAAACTCGAAAATAGATACTTTGGTTCTGTTGGGCTGCAACCTGCAGCAGGGTTAGCGACTGCAGCGGCGATTATACCGAATAGAATTTTGATTTTAAGAGGAAAGGAGAATGTGATGACTATTTTTTTTTTTTTTTTTTTTAAAGGGATGATGATCGTCTTCAACAGTACTTCATATTTAGCATTGAAGATGGGGAAATTAAGGTTTCTAGAAATGCTAACATGGAAAAGAGAAATAGAAAAGCCTTAAGCTGACCGATTCTCTTTCGTGTATTGTTGTTATTTAATACTCCGGTAGACGGTAGTTTCTAGTTAAAAGTTACTATTGGTTTTCACACTCCTACTTCTATAGACATGGATGTAGGTACGTTAAGACCTCCATGTGTATGGCATATGATTCTAGTTCTTGTCCAAATCGTGGATTTTTGAGTGACGTGCATCGTATTTATCTCAAGTTGATAGATATGCTGGCTTACTCGTTTTTTCTTTTAGAGGGACTTGCATTCTCGGAATCGAGCCATGTTCTTTCGAAACTTCACTTTAATTTAACGTTGATGTTGTGGCCTGTCTCGAACACTTGATAGTGGCAATTCATTTTAGACCCAGAACAATTAACTTTTTCACAAAATGGCCGCATTGGACATTACAATACTATATCGTGTCTGAGCTATTGATTAGTTTTTATCAGTTCAGGCTCTCTGCAGTGAGACATGTGAAGTTAAGAATTTGTGCTTTGAGAATCATGTTGTTTAAGGCTACTTTCTTTGATGATCATTTGGGTAAGGGGTGTTATACTGTAACCGACTAACCGTTGATTTAACGACGAGATGTTTTCTAGGTTTTCCACAATGAAAACTATGTTGGTAACTATCATATTTGATTGAATGTCAGCATACTGCGTTTGGTTAAATATAATTATTTTTCACGGTGTCGAAGACAAGGTGAGACTTGAGAGGTTTGAGAGCCCATATTCTCTGTACGAGGCGTTGTTATTCACGATCGACTCTTCAGACGAAAAGAAATTTGTACTCCTGTAGTCCTGTATGGGTAGGAATGTGTACTATTCATGGTATTATGTATAGAAGACATTCTCGTAAGTCGTAATGATATGTGAATTAAAACCCAATCGGACTCAGCCATTGATTGTTAAGATTTTGCTCCTTAATCATAAAGATTCATAATTGTCACAAACCAAAGCTAAACAAAAATACATTGTGGTGTCTCGTGAAAGTTCAAAGCTCATCTATATCTATATAATAATTAAAAGAGCCAAATGTAATTCATTTCTATCTATCAAATTTATTTAGTTGACGGATTTAGTATGGTTAATATTGGTCTCCGTTAAAGATGACAATTACTCCCGAATTTATCATAAATCCGATTCACCCAATACAAATGAGTGGATGAATATCCGACATAAATGAATAATGGGTGAAACATATGGTGAACGGACAATAGGTTGGATTAAGTTTCACCGACCCATTTTCATCCCTACTCGTAGTTTTCACGGTCACTTCTATTAGGGCTTACTTGGATTGAGGGTAATTATTACACGGCCAATAAAAGTCAATACAAGAGAAAGATGGAGAAAAGTGGAGCTAAATGGTGAGGATGGAAATGGAGAAGGGGAAAGGATGATAATAATTTGCTTATAAAATGGAGGGTAATAGTTACCCACCCCCCACCTAGAGTAATGCATTACCATTGTTGCTCCATCACCATTATTTGCCACCTTCCATAGCCGCCATTCACCACCATTTTTTTTCTATTTGTTCTTACGTTGACCAATATTATCCTAATAATAGTTACGGACAATGCAAGCAAGCCCTTAAGAGTGATAATTACGTATGAAATCATTCGAAATTTGATCCTACCGAATATGGGTAGATGACGGTTGGATGACGAGTTTGTTGAAACTTCATCCAATTCATCATCTTTCCATATTCACAATTAGACGTAAGAAAAAAATTATCAACAGAATATACATACATTTGTCTCAAAATATATTCAGTTTTCTTCTCTTCTTTAATTTTAGATTCATTTTACATAAATTTATTATAATATCGTCTTAAAATCATTAAACGCTGTCGTAATGTCATCATGATTGTTTCGCGAGTTCTAGAATAGATTTTGCCTATTTCAATCAGAATTGGATCATCTCCATTTCTTTTTAATTAATGGAGGTCCATTTCTCCTCGCAACAACATAAAATATTAAAATATCATATTTTTTCAATACTTTTTAAAGGTGTAATAATAGCTGTTAAATTGCTTCAAAATGAATTCGGACCATTGAAAAGAACTCGAGAGGAGAAATGGAGAGGGGAAAATGGACAGAGTCGGGGG
>JAUEKU010226962.1:0-15913 GCA_032274805.1 Gypsophila paniculata | reverse complement strand
TTTATATTCCTTCACTTCTTGCATTTGTTTTTGTATCAAAACTGAAACGTTAACAATTGACTGGGACAGAGGGAGTATTATTCATAAATTAAACAATTATGTCATCATCAAATTAACTGAAAAAAATACTATTACAAAAACAATTACATAAGCATTGCACACATAAATTAACTTCTTATTCACTAATACTCCCTCCGTCCCAGTGAATTGTTAACGTTTGATATTTGAGGGGATATACATGATACAATTAACGCTTATACTTTTGTGGGATTTTCAACTTTCATACAATGTACGTGTAAGTGAACATGTTATAATGACTTCCGTGTATTAAGTTACTCTCTATTTGTTTTTATATTCCTTCACTTCTTGCATTTGTTTTTGTATCAAAACTGAAACGTTAACAATTGACTGGGACAGAGGGAGTAATATCATTAACATTATTTCCATGATCATCAACAAAATAATGAAAAACAGCCTGAGCGGAATTGAACTCGTCGAAAATAAATTCCATGTTTATAATACCCAAATCGATTACTTTCGCACCGACCATATTAAGTTCATGTTCACATCGATACACATCATATTGCACACCACTTAACCACCGATAGTTAGCACTATCAAAATTCTCTTCCTTAAAAGCAAGAAGACCGAAACCAAAACTATAACTCCATTATACAATGCCATGCATAAAGCGCCATGAACCCTAGGCTTCAAGTTCTTGTCCTTAAGCTTGTTTTTGATCGTGTCGACGGTTTCCGAGACCTTAAGCTTGGCGAATTCCATCCCTAGAAGTGTCATTGTTTTGGGATCGCTTTGTTCACAATTTGGTATAGCACTTCAAATTGTGATACAAGATTGAGTACCATTTGTAGGAAGTTTGTTGTATTTTTTGCATGCTTTTTCTATTTGTGAATGTGCTTGTGCAAAATGACGGTCGGTTTTGATACTCTTCTCTCCTGTTACAGTAGACACATCGCACGGTAAATTTATTGTATGATCTTTTATGTATCAAAAATTATGATGTTGATTGCATTTACTTTTTGGGGAAATTTAACAATAATAATCTTAAGTATTGATATTCTTCTCAAAATAATTTCGACTATATTTAATCCCGCAATAATCCATATTATTAGTCCCTCCTCAAAATAGTCTCCCATAACTAGTAACCTATAGATCCTGTTAAACTTTATTTAAAGCTAATTTTTAACTACATTATTATTATTATTATTATTATTATTATTATTATTATTATTCCCTTTCTCTTTTGTACACTCTTTTCTTCCATTTTGTTAATATTTCCCAAAACCACCACCTTCAAGTCGACGACCATCGCCACAATCTCCAAACCGACAACGACCATCACCACATCCATAAAGTCACAATCGCAACCCACCACCATTTTGAAATAATTACCGACATACATTGACCCAAAACCTAAAAAAAGAATCAATTTTTTTACCATTTAATTGCGAAAAAAATTCAGGTGGTCATGGGGAGAGGGTGATGGTGGATCGTGGAGGAAGAGAGGGAGGGCAAAGAGAGTCAAGAATCAAGAGAGGGAGGACAAAGAAGGTTGGTTAAGGTAGCAGGGGAAGGGGAAAGAAATGGGAGGAAGAGGGTCCATGGCAGGTAGGAGGACGGGAATGGCTAGGTGAAGATGCGGTCGTCGTCGGCAGACATGGGTTGGGGCTAGGTGAAGATGCGGTCGGCGGCCGATGAGGGTTGAGCACTTGAGCCGGTGAGGTGGTTTTTTGGGGGTGAATTTGGTGGAAGTAAATGAAATTTAGGGGGTTAAGGATAAAGTCGAATAGATTAGGCTTTAAAAAAAATGGTGGGTTTTACCGTTAATAATAGGTCATGAATTAGAGGAGACTATTTTGAGAAGGAGGGTGTACTATTATGGATTATTGCAGGATTAAACATAGTCGGGATTATTTTGAGAAGAAGAGCAATACTTGGGATTATTGTTGTACTTTTCCTCTCATTTCTTTCATGACGAATGTACAACAATTATATATTTGTATATCCATGACGAATGTACTTTTCCTACCACCAAAAGTCAAAATGTGAAAAAAAATAAATGAGAATTTATCATTTTTATGAGTTAAAATAGACTCTAATTTTGGTGAAAATGAGGTTTTGGTGGGAGTTTTGAAGGAATTGTCTACAAAAGGTGGGAGTTTTGTAAAAAAATTAGAAAAGGTGGGAGTTTTTAAAAAGTGATATAGAAAAGGTGGAAGTTACTAATTAATCCTAAAAATAATGAGTAGATATAATAGAAAATAATGAATAGGTCCCATGTATGGAGAGAATATTTATTCATTGATATATGTAAATTTTGGAAGGGAGAGAATGGTAGGGAGAATTTGAAATACTGAATTTTGGGTCCCACAATGAAGAGTTTTTCTCTCCATTGTTAAGGATGCTCTTATATGTTGTGACTCTTGTGAGTATATTTCGGAGAGGTTGACCTCGCAAATTATTACTTCCTCAATTTATTTCATTATTTAAGGCCTCTCTCATGCAAATTAGTTAATAAAGTTAACATAGTGAAATATCGGGGGTATAGAAGACATTACTCGATACCCGTAGCAAAAGCAAAAGTGAAAATGTCAATAAAACAAATTATATTGTAATTACAAAACCCTTAATTACATGTTAGTTGTTTTTTTTTATAAATTTTTGGTTTCTTATGAGACAATCACTAACATATGAGTTTTATATTATGGTTTTATAGATAACATAAAAAAAAAAAAATGGGACATGGTCTAAATTTGAATAAGATCATTTGGGTTTATATTCAATGTTGAGATATCTTCCTATGAGTATACGAGACCATTATAAGAACTCACTAATCAGTATTAGAGAGGAACAACATGTTTATAAGTTAGTGGATGGACTATTGCTTCATTTATGAGTTTTAAGATCTTCATTTATTTGACTTGTGGACTTGTCTGCCTCAACTGTTCTATATGACCATTAGTTGTGGAGTATTAATTAATTCAACAAAAAGTATCAAAGTAATTAGAAGCTCGACTTGAGATCACAAGACGCGATGCGGTGATCACTCTAAAACGATGCAAACTAGCGTCGTGGTACTTGAGGAGTAGCACTACTATTAACCTGTTGGAAATATGGGTCTTGTATGGTATTCGGTTGGAATACCGATCACAAATAATGACTTGGATAATGATTGAATCGCGAAACCGCTCTCCTTTGAGAGTATTTCGACCCTTACATTTGCCTCGGGTTACACGAAATCCCTCGCAGGATACGACAATCAAATCCCTCTCGTTCTAGGCAAAGAGAATCGAGAGAATACTTATGGAGTTTTGTGTATTTGCATTCAAAGTCATGAGAATGAATATAAGAAATTCCTCTCATCTTTTTCATATGTGATATTGTATATCTTATTATTATTATTATTATGTATAATATAATGCATATATACATTCACTCTAGAAAATGAAAAGACATAATCTAAAGCACCATTTGAGACAAAAACAAATGATAAGTTTTTGGAAATAACTACCAAAAACTAATCAAAAATCCGTCTAAATAGACTCGGGCCAAAATAGGCCCGTATCCGGTCAACCGGGGGCCTGCCATGTACCGGGGCCGAGAACAAATTAGAAAACAACATAAGAGAAAATAGAAGTGGCCTCCCGGCCGGTCGGCCGGCCGCCGGTGTGTAACCGGCCGGCTCACCATTTTTTGGCAAAATAATAAGTCAAGGCCAAGAATCGAATCCTTAACCTCTTGATTGATAATTAACTCTTTTGCCAACTATGCTACTCAACATTTTTGATTATAAATACAACTCAGAAATATTTAACATGTCAAACTCAGGCCCAATTAAGCCAAAACGACATTCTCTTTATTTGCTCTACATTTTACTTATCTTTTACTTGTCTCAAAAACCTGTAAACTTGAAACTCGTTCTTATATGAGCATGTATTACACACTCCCGAACTTATATTATTACATTTCAAATTTACTCGACTTTGTCGAATCCCGACTACACTTAAACGGATCTAGTGATTCACTTAAATCACCAACTAAACACACAAATTAATACGATAAATAGCTAACGTTACATCGATCTGCACGCTGTTCATACTTCGGGCACTTTACACAGAACACGACATCAAAAGGATCATTGGTCAGCCCTTAACCCTTAACTCGAGATTTCGGGGCAATGGATTAGTCACCGTTGTCGAAGGTGATGTCTTGGTTCAGACCAAAAAATAAATAAACACAGAACACAAACTCGATAAACAAACCTAGGCGTATCCTGTGAGAACTACTGCTGAACTGTTTTTTTAACAGAAACAAAGCAAAGAGCCTGAACTACGTAGGCATCAGGCATGACATTTAATGAATGGACCTGCTAAGTCCCCGAACAAAATGTCAGGAGTAGATCTGAGCAACCCTTGAACTTGACAAAGTTTAGAAAGAAACTTGCCCACACTTGGAAGTCGACAACATCATCTAGTTCCAGCACCGTCATCTTTGTTAGTCATTGGTTGGATATTCACCATTCAGGCAGCATAGCTGCCGCTCAATAGGTCTCTTGTGAGACGGTCTCACGGTAGCATTACTGTGAGACCATTCCATTATATAGTTAAAATAGGTACAAAAAGTCATAAAGTAGGTACAATTAGTAAACAGGTACGAATGATATATAATTAGGTACCAAATAAAATTGTCACTATTTGTTTTAAAAGTGGTACGAAAAACACACAAAGTAGTACGATGATTTCGTCTCACAGTAACGTTACCGTGAGACGGTCTCACACAAGAATTTGTGTTCCTATATAAGCAAGCTTCCTCCCTGCAAAACAAAACAAACATGACTTGAATTTTCATACAACATTTCTTCTGTTCAGCGCGTTTTAAAGTTAAATGCAGTGCAAAATTAAAAGGCCAGTTCTTTTTTTCTATTACAGTAGTAATAGGCTAATAGCAGTTATCTAAAACTATCTCATCACCTCCTGTGCCAGGCAGTGAGCTTCCATGATTCTACGCCTACCAACAACACAAAAACAAAAGCAATGATATCACGTCCTCATTTTTGTTTTGTTACTTTGGATTATGGAACCATCGTAGGCATGTCGAGCTACGACTCACCGCTTAAACATTACTTTTCCATTAAAATCTATGCAGTTATATTACAATGAGAAAGTTGATATCCGCCATGTAAGTTATACTCCCTCCAGTTCTTTGGGATTTCCATATATTCTACTTTTGGCTTATTGACAGAACTGCCCGATTTCTATTTTGGACATGTTAATAATGCTGCCGCAAGCATATGGAACAATGAGTTTTCAGTGAACCGGAGGGAGTTTCAGCTTGGCTACTGGACATCACCTAATGCCAACATGTTCAGAGCAAACAAAATTACCTTGGGATTTTTCATGTTTCATCCAAGCTCAAGAGAACACAGGCTGCCTCAGTCAGTGTACTAATCGCTTTAATCTGCAGGACGCAAGGTCAGACAGATGTAAACCAAGGAGGAGAACACTCCAGTTTGTTTCACAATTAAGCAAGACAGGATTATACATTTATACATACTTTACTACTGTTGGACCCCAAACATAAATTGTTGAATGAATCAAGTTGGCTCCAGTGTTAATGTCCACCCAAAATTTATGGAAAATGATCTGTCTCCCATAACAGATAGATGTTCACCATATATAGGCTAATGACATTCTAAAAGATCCCATCTGTGGTCAGACTATAAGGATGGAGAGGAGATGGGCATACCACTAGAGGGGAATTGCATGTTTTTGTCTCAATTGGTTCAGGAGGTAGTGTCAATTCCGGCATTGCTGATATACGACCAGCATACAATATAAATGAGAAGCAGTAAACAATAAAAAAAATCACCAACTACATGCTTAGCTGTGTGAAAAGATAATGATGCTCTGCACTAATAAAATTTAAGCACTTTAATAGCTGGCAATGAATGATTGAATGGTATCAAACGCTGATCCTTTGTTTGGTTGGACGGATTTGGAAGAGGAGGGGCTTAGAGGGAGGGAACAGTTTGTTTGGTTAGAAAGATGACTTGGGGAAAATGGAACAATCAGTTTCCTCTAGTAAAAAATTAAATTTCTTACAAGATAAGAAATATTTTGACCGAAAACATCATTGTTTAATTCTCCCTCCCCTCCCTCTCCCTTCCCTCCAAACCCCTGTCAACCCCTTTTCTTTTAATGTCGTATCAAAACAAGCTGATCAGTTCACCGAATAAGAACAAGTAAGTCCAATATTAATGCCAAAAACACAGCTGAACAGACAAAACACGTAAATAGAAATACTTGTTGACGCTGCAAAAAGGATTAGCATCCTAGACCAATAAAGTCTAAATAAGGCAAGGAACTTTTCAAGTCACAGTTAGCAGGTTTTAGTTACATATATGCAAATAGCCAGTAATCCTATGTTACTTAAACCAGTCAACATGTGTCGTGTCCGACACTTGAACTTCAAAATCTGACAATACGAGGATACCGACACGTTAAAACAATGTTGACCGATTCAAGAGACGGACATGACACATGTTGATGAACTATTCTTCTACGTAATCTACAAGTTACCTAGGAAAAAATAAGGTCATTTTTTATGAAATGAGAGATAGTGAGAGTATAATTAAATTTAATAATGAAAAAAATAGATAATCGGGAAGACAGTGGGAGATAATGGTGGAAAGTGGGCCTTTTTCTCCCTGTGAACGTCCACTTCCTCCTCATGTTGAAGTCATTCTTGATGTTAAAAGTCTTTCTGATCTCCGCAGGTGTCTTTCCCTTCATCATGTCGGCCACAGTTTGGCAGGTCATGTCCAGCATGACCAACAAGCTCTTAATTTCCAGGTAGTTAGGAGCCTGAAATTATGACAGAAACAGTCATCGTTAACTGAGAGAGCCAAATGTTACAAAGTCAAAAACAGTCGTCTTGATGTTTGGTTGACCATAATTGATGTCTGAAATCATGTCAGGTTTGCTGTGCCGTGTTTGAATGAGTAAATAAAAGTTTACAAACGAGAGTCAGAATCACATATCAACCTAAGTAAATAATGTATTTGCTCTTAATGGAGGCAATGAGCCAATTACCTCTGTGTAAACAGGCATGTTCTCCTAGCTACCGCTATCTCTCCTTCATGATTCCATGAACTGAGGAGGCGGTGGCTTCATTTTCATCGTTTCATGACCTGCAAGTCTGATCGTAGTGAAGATGAGAAAGGAACAACACTGGTTCATTTGTTCGGCATCTGACACAAGATGCACAATAACTTCTCAGAGAGTAGGACTTCCGGTAGATATCCCTTGTGAGAAACATAACGCGTTTCTAGTACAAACAATTTCTTGACTATACAATAATGACATCACCATCATCAATAACCATTGGAGAGATTAGCGATATGGGAATTAAATTCGCTCTTCTCAACAATAACCTAGTCTTTTCTTCTTGTTGTAAATGTAGCCCATAAGAGCAAATTTAATTCAGACAGGTTTTAAACACAATCATGACTCAGGAGCTTTATGCAGTACTTCCCTACTTTATTCAGGGAGACCAGTACCAAGTTATGAAGGTCTCTAATAAATATCAAATTTAGAACATCTAGAATTGAAGCATTAGTTTACCTCAAAAAAAAAAAAAAAAAAAAAAAGGATTGAAGCATTAGTGTGTACCATAAGGACCACAAATCTCCATTTCTCGGCACTCTTGAACAAGAGCACAGCAGCAACACATAAAATGAACGGGGAAGTTATCAAATGCACCTCCCTGCTAGCTGAGATACGCAAGTGCTAGCTATCTGATAAACAACCATGCATAGAAAAAGGTCAAGACAATTCTCCTTGTCACAACTATTTACCGGGTGACGGGAACTTACATTGATATTCGGCAAGATAGTATCAGAGATCGGACCACCAGGTCATTATAGGGTGCAGTTGAAGCGGTCAATAGCAAAGTTGAACTAATATTAATGGAAGAGAAAAAACATGCTACTTATAGCAGATAGCAAGATCGAGCTCAAATTACAAGTCTCGATGGTGTACTGATTTCAAATACACCATTTATCTTCAATCGTCGATTCGTCGTAATTAAAAAAAAGTTAATTCTCATAAAAGTTTTTTGCCATTCCGAACTTTTCCGTTAGGAACTATTTCCAATATCCAACAGCAACGCATAATAATGTCCTAAAATTAATTGGCGGCACACTAAGACAAGTTTCAAAAATCCCGGACAAAACAAGAAAAAAAGGAATCATGGAGAAGTAGATGGTAAATAAGCAAGTAACAGTGTAACACAAACAAGTTTGAATCCTCAAACCAAACACCTTAGTATAATGACACGCAATACGCATAAGTGCACCACTTGGAACGTTGGAAGACAGCCCTGCCTTGTAAGCAATAAGAATAACATGAACGTAGAGAGGGAAGATCATTAAGCGAAATCTGGAGATGTAGCTCAAACTCCAAACTGGTCAATATATTAGACACTAAGCAAGAGCATAAATCATGACAGCTCTTTCAAACTAGACACATTTACAGGATCATTCATGTTGATCCAGTACTTTCCAAAGAAGAATCTGTCGATAGGGGCACACAACCAGGGATGAGAAGCTAAGCTAAGGTGTTGCACAAGTTATAGCTGTAGGTCAGCGTCTACATTCATCCTTCAGACAGTACGTAGATGTAGGATCTGGTGGCAGAGACGAGCCTTCCGCCATGCTCATCTGTCTTCTTAGCTAGCTTGACTATGTGAGCTTCTACCTACACATAACAAGGAAAGCCGCTAATTACAATGCAGAAGTGTTAATAAACATATACATACAAACATAAACAGCTACAGTCTACAGAAGTACTCTATAAGATGTGTCAAACTCGATTAAAGTAACATTGGTGCCTTGGATGTCAAAATTTAATATGAAATGTTGAAAATAATGCCAACAGCAATGCAGTTGATTTTACTCTAGACTGAACAAAGTTCCAAATCTGTCTGAGATAACCCACAATTTGGAATTTTTTCCGTCATAATCCATCTTTAATTATCGCTTCCATTTCAGTGGTTCTTTTACCTTGAAATATGATGCAAGAAAACATGCTCACTTAAATTGCTTGTGTTTCTTATTGTAGAGAATTTCCCTTATGGGTAATTTGCAAAGCCCATCTCTGTTTTTAACAGAGGGGGTAATGCTGCAAACATCCGTCATCCGACCCAAGAGAGTGAGCGACTATTAGGTGATGAGGCGATGTTGTAACTCGGAACCAACCTCCCAAATGTAGCCATAAACAAACACGACGACAGTATACAAGTAAGAGATAGAGCTAGATCGCCACCGCGCTTAACCTAGGTTTTTGCAACTCAACCTAATCAAACAAGTTAAATTCGCACTTTAATCCACATCAAATCGTATCAAAAACAAACAAACAACAAAAATACTATAAATAACGCCTCCTTCGGGGTCCTTCCGTGACGCCTTTCGGCGTGATCCTTGGTGCTTTATTAGTATGTGCGACGCCCTCACTTGGTCTCCACTTCCTGACATCCATGTTTTCTTTCGCTCTCGGTCTCGGCTGAATTGCGGTTTGTTGGTTGGAGTTGTTGTAGTAGAAGCATCTTCCGAGAGTCTATAAGTATTCCGGTCGGGTCGGGTCGGGTACGGGTAACCCATCCGGGTTAGGTCTGTTATAGTGAAATTTTCGGGTCATTTTCGGGTTTAAGATAATTTTTTTCGGGTCAATTTGGGTCAGATGCTTATGAAATGAGACCGGTTTGAGCTAATTTGCATCATTTTTGTTTACGTATATCTAATTGGTTATACAAATAAACTAGGTTATGATCTCAATTAAGTTATTTAAGATCATTTTAAGTCAATATGGGTCATTTTGGATTGGGTCATTTCATGTGGTTTTGTTTCGGGTGATTTCGGGTTGGGTTAACTTCGGGTCAAGATATTTCGGGTCGAGTCGGGTACGGGTCAAGGCGGGTTATTTTGGGTTCGGGTCATTTTCGGGTTACTATATTCGGGTTGAATTCGGATCTCGAGTTGACCCATACGGGTCGGGTCAATCGGATCGGGTCAATTTTGCCAGGTCTACGCATGCTGTTGTTGGTTGCATGCTGTTGTTTCTCCAGTGTGGTGTTTTGAGATTGGGATACTTGTATACTCCGTAACTTTTGTGGACTATAACTTTGGGCCTCCACTATTATGTTGACCTGTTGGATATGTTATTAATTTCAAGCAACTCTCTTGTATGGTAAGACGGTCCCTAAAGATGAGAAGTCCACTTATAAAATCATTTTTTTAAATTAAAACTAGTTTTGTGGCCCGTGAATATTCACGGGTCTTTTATGACTCACATTTTCGTAAGTGCATATAGTGTTGAATTACAAAGAAATGAAATAATATTTCGATTTTTTAACAAATGATTAGTAAGCACCGCTCATAAATTTATCAGTAACCTTTTATAGGATCGTTCTAGATGTATAGTTTGGACCCAATAAGAGAAAAACTTACATATAGCCTTTAAGTTTCAATATAAAACACCAAGAAAATACTCAAAGTTATGTGATTTTCATCATTTGAGTGTTATGTCATAAGACCGTCTATTTGCATGTGATAATTTGTTTCAATTTATTTATTAATAAGCAACACAAACCATTCAAAGAAATTGTGTCTTAACCCTTCTATATCAAAATGCAAAAGTCCAGATGTACATACGTTCTACGCTACCCTTTGCTCTACCCTTTTATATCAAAATATTGCGAAAGCCTAGATGTAACTTAGTCAAAGAATAGAAGTATCGACTTTGATAGTACAACAAATTTAAGTCATTATTGCAATTTGATTATCTTTATTCCTCTTATTGAATTATATTAAGTTGTGCTTATTGGATATTTTATAGATATTTTTTTCACTTTTCACTTTAACGCTAATTTTGTAGCCCCGTGATAAAAACGCGTATGATTTTTTACTTACTTATTTGACTAATATAATTTCTCGATTTATATAATTATAAATAAAGATATGTCTTTTTACTCATGCATACATGCATCTATTGAAAATAATCACACAAAAAAAAATATATATAATAAGCAACTATTGAATCTATTTTTAAAAATCATGTCACTCTTTGCTTTTGCTTAGAATGATGGAAAACTGAAACAAATGCATATATGTTTCAGTTTATCTCTTAAATAAAATAAACAAATCCATATTAAAAAAAATCGTTTTATTATCCTACAAAATGAACAAAAATCTTAGATCCATTTAAATTTTCATGGAATAAATCGTAAGAGGATTTTAATACTATACCACAAGTTTGCTAGGAATTTAATACGTAAATTAAATTAAAAAAAATTAAGTTGTCATAATGTCGCAGTTTATCATGTAGCACTACGTTTCAATTATCACTGAATGACAGAGTATGTTAGTCATATTGTATAAACGAAAAAACATTAAGATTTTTTGTTTAGCCACCTTTAAATTGAATTGGGTAAGAAAAAACAATTTCAATGTACACCATGTCAATCAAAACTCACTTTTATGTAGTATGATAATATGTTTCTGATTTTAATTATTTCCCCCATTGAAAAAATATTCTCCAAAATGATACCGACATTAGTCGAACACGAAATATTACGGAGTAAATCAAATTCATCTAAATATTTTCCCAACTAAAGTATTATAGCGAAATAAAATTTTAGGCAAATATAAAATATTACACGGAAAAATTAATGGCATAGATTAAGAAAAGAAAATATTTTAAATACAATTTATAGAAGATATGTAGATGAGTATTGAATTTCTCTTAATAATGTTAAATTTTTTAACTATAAATTTATTATTAATTTTGAACCTCTACGTTTTCCTTTTAGGAAAAATTGTCCATATATATACCTTATATAACACGTTTTTTGGATTTATATAACTTATATAATATTTTTTAGACATATATACCTTATATAACACTTTTTTAATTTTAAAAATTTATACCAAATTGTGTTTCCGGTGACGAAAAAGTGTATATTCGTCGTCTCGTATGCCAACAAAGTGTCTATAAAATGTTAGCTTAGCTTTGAATAAGTCATGGACGATCAATAATCCTGAAAGACGATCCTATTTATGCAAGTTCTACGCCTGAATATACACTTTTCCGTCACCGGAAACGCAGATTGGTATAGATTTTTAAAAAAAGTGTTATATAAGGTATATATGTCTAAAAAAAATTATATAAGGTATAAATCCAAAAAACGTATTATATATGGATAATTTTTCCTTTTATTAATTATCTTATTAAATAATCAATTAATTTTTAAAATTTAATGAATTGGTATATTAAAAGACACGAGTTAAATTGTTATTTAGAAATAATAATCATAATAAAAAATCACAAATACTTGGGTGAGACGGTCTCACAATAAGCTTATTGTGAGACCTCTCACATTGATGGGTAGTTACATAGGTAGTTTTTCTGTTTTTTTAAAAAATTAGTAGGTCTTACAGCGTGAGACGGTCTCACAGAAGATCTACTGAAAAAAAATTAGTGAAAATAAAATTTACTGCAAATGCCATGTGATTTGATGTGGCATTTATTTGGATTTATTTTGCTTATGTGGCATTTGTTTGGATTTATTTTGTTTATGTGGCTTTTCCACCTATTTTTTGACATTTATTTTTCTTCACTTTTAATAGTATTATATAGATATCAAAAGTTGCTTTAGACATAGTGAAAATGTTTACATACAAAAAACAATCAATTTTTATGCTCTACGACGTTAATAAGAAGATTTAAAACTACTAACTTGTATGCTCTACGACGTTAATAAGAAGATTTTAAACTACAAACTTGTATTACATACAATAAAAAATGATTAGAAATATTATTTTCAAGAAATAATATGTAATTATTCGACTTGAATTGACTCTAATATTACTTTTACCCTACTTGTTAAAATGAGATTTTGTACATTTAATAAAGAGAAGCTTATTAATATTTTTTTTATTAGTAGTGTATTCAACGAACATTCTTTAAAAAAAAATACATACTACATTTATCCATTCACTTCTAATTTAAGGATAAGAAGTGATCATATACGACAATAAGAATAAAAAACACATTTTGATACGAAAGTTATGACTTTCGAAAGATGCGGATGCAAGAACAAACTCACAGCAGAAAACGCACAACAACAAATAACAAACAGTATGCAAAACAGGGGATATAACAACGAACAACACGAACAAGAAAGGATATTTGCTTGGATTAGACCTATAATCCAACCAATGGTGACCGAAGTAGCAAAGCGCGTGCTAATCGATCCAGTTTAAGCCTGAAAACGCGTCAGACAGAAACCGTTTGGAACGAGACTCGTCGAACCGGGTGTTTACAACCTGTAAACGAAGGGAAAAGCTGCTGCTCTTTATTCAAAACTCAATGTGTATATTATAATGTATTCGGTCCCTATTTATAGTGTTGGAAACCGACTAAAACTAAGGCAAATTACCCTAAAGCTAACAAACAAACTTAGGAAACAAATAACATCCTAATTATTCTCTAACTACATAAAATCTATTAAGAAAATAATAGTAATAAATTAATGGAAAGAAAACAATCTTAAACTCGTTGAATTTAAACTTGAGCATGTATAGTTTCTGTCGGCCATCTCGAATTGACCGACGGCTTCTGTCGGTTTTATTCAATCATGCGATGGAATGCGTCGGCCATGAAAGAGTGACCGACTAATGCTGTCGGCTTTTACTACTTGACCGACGAAGTGCAGGGACAGAAAACTTCTTTAACGAGCTGAACTAAAGCTGCCAAGACTCTGTTTTGAGTGAGCAGCTACAATTGTTTCCTACTCCGTCCTCAACCTCACTTGGCAACATTATTTTGGATCATCCCCTCCCCCATGGAAAGGAATTGTCTTCAATTCTTGTATCTTCAATCCGTCGGGATCAAAAACACACACTACCAGCCAATACACAAAATGAAAGACGAATACAAGTACCAACTTTGAACATGTACTCGAACCTCGTTTAACGTTCAGCAGCAATACCTTTGCATCTTGGACCTTCGAAAACCCCTTGTGCCAACCACCCCACCACCCTCCGTGCACAAGCTTGGATAATCGACCACGACCCTCACTGTCGAACAAATCATGCACACAAGATGAAACTCGCAAAGTTGCAGCATTCTTTGCCACCAGAAAACCATCCACATAACAGCCTTGTCGAACCCGAAACTGGATAGAATCGCTGGCATTCTCGTTTGGCTTAGCAAATAACTCAAGCTCACGGTTTGAATTGTATGAAAAACATGGCGCCTCGACGTTAGAATCAATTGCTGTCTCATCACCATAATCATCAAAAATTGGTGGACGATTAAAATCAATCGATTGTTCAACCTCCAAGGCTGCCTCCATCACATTGCAATCAAGCTCCTCAACCTTAGCTAGCATTGTGAGACTCGATCTCTTTTTAAGACCGGAACGCAAGGCTTGGACTGCTTGTGAAGACATGGGTTTAAGGACAACCCTTTTACCGTTAGAAATCAGCTCATACTCGTTGCTTCGACCCCTATGAATCACATCCCTATCATATTGCCAAGGACGCCCCAAAAGAATGTGACAAGCATCCATAGGAACCACATCGCATAACACCTCGTCGTCGTAAGAACCCATGGCAAAACAAACCCGCACTTGCTTTGTTACTCGAACCTTCTTATCATCCCCCAACCAATGTAAAGTATACGGACTTGGATGAGCAATGGTAGGTAATGCTAACTTATTCACCATTTCACTTGAAGCTGCATTAGTACAACTTCCACCGTCAATTATCACACTACACCATTTATCTTGCACTTGGCACTTAGTATGAAACAATTGATCTCGTTGCTCCAAATCAATTGGAACCGAATGAGCTTGTAATGACCGAATGACCAATGTGTCATAAACAGGTGCGACATAAACTTCCTCGGCCTGCTTCTCCTCTTCTTCGGTCTCATTGAGATCAAATATCCCACCCATAGACTCGTCTTCTTCCTCCTCCCAAAGTACGTCTCGGATCGTTACTGCTTGCCTTAATGTAACAATACGTCTATTAGGGCAAGCGTTTTGATAATGTCCGAATCCTTGGCACTTGAAACACCTCACTTTGGATAGGCTTAGCTCCTTTGGTGGTAGAACTGTTCTGGAGGGTCCCGGGGTGGTCACGTTTGCGTTGCTCGTGCTGGGTAATGTAGTCGGGCCCGGATTAGAGCTGCTTGCCTTTGGCGTATCGGTATTTGTTCAAGCTACGGATCTTGTGGACTCCCCTGCATTGGACTTTGCTTTTCCTTGTGCTTCCACTTTCAAACTCAAACTACACAGGGTATCGAAGTCGGTATACGGGTGCAGCTCTACTGTGTTTGCAATGCTCCGGTGTAGTCCCCTCAAAAAACGTGCCATCTTCTGCTCTTCTAGCTCTTCTACGTCTGCCATCATCCTGATTTTCTCAAACTCATGGATGTACTCGCTCACGCTCATCTTCCCCTGTGTAAGTTCTGCCATCTTACGGTACAGCTCCAGTTTGTGTGTCGTTGGTACATATCGCTTGCGTAGTTTCCGCTTCAGAGAGTCCCAAGATGAGATTTTTGCCTTTCCCGCTCGTGCTCTTTGGGCCTTGAGGTTTTCGTACCACAAGGAAGCACCCCGATTTAGTTTAAGGACAGCGTATTTGCAACTTTTTGCGTCGTCTAAGTCTTTGAAGTCAAACATCCTCTCAATCTTACGTTCCCAATCTAAGTACTCTTCTGGGTCAGTTCCACCGTTGAACTCGGGTAGTTCTGTTACCTTAAGTTCGTCGTCGTATCTTTGTCTAGGACCGGTTCGTTGTCCTGTCGGTCTTATACGTAATAAGTCCCTG
>JAUEKU010226851.1:0-15922 GCA_032274805.1 Gypsophila paniculata | reverse complement strand
GAAATTATAAGATAATTTTACATTAATTCAATATAAGACAATTTTTACCAAAAACTAACCAAATTTTATATTACGCTGGATACATTTTTCAAAAATTAAACCCGTGAAATTTCAAGCACGATATAAAGACCAAGTTTCGCTGGTGTCTCATTTCAAGCACGATTGACGGAATATTTTTTTGTTTTTACGTTCAGTCCTTTCCTCTGATTTTTTTTCTTTCTTATCATTTTCCTGTCGGATTGTGGAAGAAAGCGTGTCTTTAATTGTAGTAAGGTTCAAGATTATAGTTCCGCGTGGGATTAAGATGCTTAGGTAAGTTTTTGATTTTAGATATGTTGACAGGTTAGGCTTATCAAGTCCCCCAGCTAGCCATCAATATTTCGATACACCTGCATACGACACCTGGAACTGTTGTATTGTAATCTCACCATTTTTTGAGTATTTACAAGATTTATGGATGGACCAATGGGGGGAGGGGAGGTTTGTGATCCTGTGTGGGGTGATGGCTGTCTATACAGGGGGATGAGGTGGCTAGGTGGGGTGGTTGGGTAGGTGATATATCGTCATTTTTTGGCCACGATATGCAAGTCTGGCATGCTATATGCCTACACTCAATGGCGACCAGGTTGTTTCTTCAAACACTTCAATCTTACAATTCCCTGATGCCCCCCATTAATACTATCATAATCAGGAATTTCCATCACCATTAAATCGGCAAGCTATTCTATGGAAGGATGTATCCGACGCCATCAAATTGGTAATATTTTCTCAGAAAACTATTAAGCTGCCAATCACTCTCTGTCATTAAGAGAATCTGCTCCTTCCTTTTACGTTTCGAAGCTTGCGTGCATGAATTTATAATCCAATGAATGCTTGTGATTCTCGTGATATTTCGCCATGATGTTTCACATATTTTGCTAAAAATTAGATTTAACATCTTTTTTCTGTTTGCTTTCTTGTGGGAATACAAGTCCGATTCCGGTGAAGATTTGGAAGGACAAGTTCCGTGGCTCGACCACATGTATGTCAAGCCATTTCTTCTGCTGAATTATGCTGTGGCGTCCAGCATTTTGTCGAACAGGTGGAGACTTTACATTCTCGGCGTTGATGCTAGGCTATATTGAAGTTGTTTTCCCGTCATTAACTTGGATAGTCGTCGAACAGAGATATCTTTTAAAAGTTTGTAAGCTGAGTATCGCGTCTTAATGATTGGCCTTACATACACAAGTTCTGTCTCATTTATGAGTGTCATGTTGACCTGCGCAAATTCTTAAGTGGTTTCGTGTTGCCATTCCTATCATATCCACGAGCTGGAACTTGACTTTTGTTTGTTTGATGCAAACCTTTGATTTATCAGTGAAGGTGGTTGGTAGATTAAATAATAAGAGTACAATTTAATTATTTTGCAAAAAGTCCTCCGATGTATTACATCAGAGGTAGGATAGTTTTTCTCAATCTATTCATATCATTCTCTTATGACAAATTGAGTTATAAAACATTTTAAATCGCAAAATAACAGTAACCAATTGATAAAAAATGACGGTAACATTTTCTTAACTTGTTATTTCTCACTCCATAGTACTAGGTTGTAAAGGATAAAAGAGGTTTTACAATTTTTTTAACTGAAACGGAGTGCGCATAGTAGTGTTGTGATGTGAATACATAGTGTGAGACACAACCAAATTGGTTTATCGAAGTACCATAGCTTGAAATGGCAAAAATATAAGCGTAAAGAGGTTTACAATTTGTTGTGGTTTTGAAATTTCTGGAGTCTAGATTAGCAAATATGATTGATTTCATGTGGCACTACACCATGTTATTCCTAGCAATGGCATTGAAGATGAACTTCAACATGCTCACATGTTAAGACAGTACAATTGAATTAGAAACCATGAGCTGTGGATGTGATTTGCATCTGTTTAAAAGGGTTATTACGCCGACTGTTACTGTGTTCCATTAATGCTGAGGTGTTGTGTACTCGTCCCATACCCGTCTGCAGTCTGCTGCGTAGACTCTGAGGCCTGTGACTGTGGTTTTTGGTCTGATCTGATCTCTTATTAGGACTTAGCCCATGCTCTAATGGGCTGAAATATGCTAAATCCTACTGAATTGTACTGTGAATTTGTCAAGCGTAGTGAATTTTTCTTTGAAGCAAGTGTTTGAATTGAAGCGGATATGGTGGGTAGATTGGAATGATTAGGACGTGTCCGCTTCATTGTTCAACTCCTCACTTCCGGGGTCATACCTGTGTCCGGCACAACACTCAAGGATATGGGTATGAAATCCGTACCCGGCAATTCCTAACATGATACTTCTCATAACAAAGAAAGAAAGGGAAGCTTGCTTACAAAAGTAGAAAAAGAAATTGCTAAAAGATTTATTACGAAGCTTATGTAGTAATCCGTATGGTTTCTGACAATTCTAAGCCTCATATCTTAATTATCTCTATATTTTGCTTTAAAAAGGTTTAACATTCCATTCTGCTAGTAAAATTTCTGCTTTGAAATCCCTTAAACGTTTGTTCTCGTTGTAGGACAGAGTCCGCGTGTGCCAATATTTGAGTCGTGCTGAATCCAGTACTTGGACATTTAACCGTGTCTGATACCCGTACATGAATCTGAATAACATAGCTTGTGCGTAATGTGGTCAGGGAGGAAATAACTGTTGGGAAGAGGGCGACCTAAGGGTGTGGTAGTTTGAGTCACTTTTTACCGTTTCCAACTTGTTAGGAATGGCACCACCGGTATGAATGAATATCGACCCTTGCACCGAATCGACTTACGCTTTCCGAATAGAACAATTCGACCCTATATAATAGTACCAGGGTTGTGCCGAATTTCCTATTAAGATAAGACGGTGCCCTTTGTAAACGGTACGGTTTTACAAAGATATAACTGCGGTTTTGCTTTTGTAGTTTGTAAAAAACGAAAAAGATGATTAATATGATGTATGTCGAAGTTCTGGCAACATCTGATTTTATAAAGGGAAGCAGGGGAAGTTATCGGTTTGAAGAGATTGCAACTCTTCAGATTTTTGGCGCCACAATCTGTTATTTGTGCGGGAATTAATATTGCGCCAAAGTAGCGAGACCCCCGTCATAGTCGTTCGAAGCGGCGACTATTTCCGTAAAATCCCGTAAATATTTATGTAAGCGTACACTCCGTACTACCCGAACTCACATTATAATATTACGAGTTTTACCCATCTTAAACCAAACCCGAATACACTAAATGAACCCGGTAATTTACACTTAAATCACCAACACAACTACCCTCGGCCCTCCTCTTCCCCTTCCCCTTCTTGGTCCTACAAATCCCCTGGAGATAATATATATTTCAAATTTGTCTCAGGCTGGTCACCAGTAGGCTTGTAGTGCATACAGAAGTGTCATGTTCACATAGGGCAAAAAGAACTTAGATGCAATGCAAAATGAACAGGCTGATGGCTCAGTGCCGTCAGAAATGTAAGACGTTGCAAGAGAAGTTCAATGAGAAGCTAGAGCAAATGCTCGCTTGATATCAGAAAATGGCCAAAAGGTGTCAGATGATGGAACAAGAGATGGAAAATCTTGCAAAAGATAAGCAAGAGCTTCAGGATACGTTTGCCGAGAAATCAAGGAAAGTATCTTCACTTGTTTCATGACTCTCATCACCTGCAGAACTAATAATGGATGCGGATATTTTATCGTTAAGAGAGCTTTATCATGTACTCGTCAAGCATGAAATTTACACAATTTCTCTTGTGATACGGTCACGTGATAGGATTATCATGAGACCGACTCATAATCACGGTAATTCATTTCTTGATTTCAGTTTCCATGGGTCAATGAGTATATATGGATGGGGATTTTGGTTGACTTGGGTTGGTGTCACATAATATCTCAACAGACTAATTGTGAAATGTATTGCTTCCTGGTGACAGACAGAAGAGAAAACTTGATGAAATGTATGATCAGTTGAGAAGCGAGTTTGAGTCAGTGAAGCGGACAGCTATACAACCGGCGAACAATTTCTACTCCAGAGCTGAGCCTGATCTGTTTTCTAATCCTACCAACTTGATGGATAATCAAGAGACAATGAGGAAAGGTAATATCATTCCTATATTTCCAATACAGTAATAGCTGCCAAAAGTTAGTCTTACATAACACTTGACTCTTTCTAAATGAAGCCCAGAAATAATCATTTGATAGTTAGATTAATAGAATAGAGATTTTAGGAAAAAATGCTGAGAATTATCTGCAAGTTTGTCATATCTGCCAAAAATTAGTACCAAATTCTATTCTTTTGTTGTAACCATGCACTGTTTTTAGGAAACGGATCCCCTGCGGATTTTATGATGAGCAAAAGCTCAAAACTCCAAAACAATTTCATTCTGATCCAAAAAAAATATGAGATTGCATATGTCCACCTTTTCTGCAAATAATTGGTGCAAAATAAGACTAATACAGCAGACAGGTATTTACTTTTGAAAGGCTCAAATTTTGTACTCGTATTAATACGGTAAAGCTTATTCAATTTTTTATTTCTCGAAATTTTTTCACTAATTTTATCCCAGCATGGCATGGTGCTCGTATAAATTGCATCACGAAGGAAAATCAGTTGACTGACTCGTTGCAGATCGGTTATATTTCACTCCTGAAACTAGTAACAACTCTGGAGGAGCCTATGAGGTGTCACCTAATTCACCAGTTAGGCGAGTCCCTATGGAGCCTGGAAACAGAAGGCCTAGCGCTCACCCTACCTTTGGATCAGGAGGCAGCAACGCGTCCATGGCTCTGAGGAACCTGGTTCTCTCTCCTATAAAGCGCCTCAGTTGTTCCGTAATGACCACTCTCATCTGTTCACGTAAGTATATGTTGTACCTTATTGGTAATGCTCTTTGTGTAAAATTGTAATGCTCCTTTTGTAAATTTATAACTAGTTATGCTACCCGTGGAATCCACGGGATTGGTTTAATTCTTCTTTTTGGTGTCACGAAATCATCTTGAAGAAGATAAAGTCAAATCTAATAACAAAAACCAAACCTTCAATCATGTTACAAAATCATACTCTGTAAAACCAACAAATTAAATCATAAAACCTATATTAAAAAAATTCAAGCTAATCTAACGGATTAAACGACAAAATATGAAAAGTTATTGAAAATTAAGTCTAAACATTACAAAACACCAATTTTCTTGGCTTGGTTGTGCGGCTTGAGATTCTTGATTTTGTCCTTTACTTGGTTGTTGTGTCCCGTCTTTTCCGTTTCATGTGCCTTGCGTTTTGGTTTTCCATTTCTTCTTTGTTATTGTCTCCGGCCATCTAATCTACATTATTTGCACAATTAGTGTCCAAGTTTCCATTACGTAGCTTTTTGGTTGTTTCATTTCTTGTGTGTTCTAGCTTTGACCGTTGTTGTGGCTATTTCTAACGCTTTCCCTTGGCGTTGGTGTGGAGTTTTTTCTTGGTCGTCGATTTCTATTTGAGTTTCTCGTATTGTTCCCTGCGTTTAGCACATTATTTAATATATGTCGTCACCATCACAAATATTAAAAAATAATACTGCATTTCAGAGCTTAGACTACGTATATAATTATACATACCTGATCGCGAATTAGCTTGTTACAAGTTGCATGCTTTTGGGCTTCACCGACGAACTTTGAAATAAGCGTACCTGATCGCGAATTAGCTTGATGTAAGTTGCATGCTTTTGGGTTTCACCGAAGAAAATAAAATAAATTAGGCGACGTAGGTGACCGGAAAAAGGTTCTTGCCATCAACAACTCAACAATGTTATGAACCCCCATATCAAGAATTCTTTTCAATGCTTACTTCATTAAAGTGGGAGAGGGAAAAGTAAAAAGAGAGACTGAATACCTAATCACTTGAATCTGAGCTGTTATGGTCAGAGTGTCATCATCCACAAAGTCATCTGAAAGTTTAGGCAGCTCCATGAATTTTTTTCCAACCCCAATCGTGCTCACTGTCCCAGTAACGATGCAATGTATCTACATCATTTATACATCTTTAACTCAGAATCAGAAATTAAACACCTTAAAAAAAATTGAAGCAATAATTGGTTATAAGATCCAATTACCTAAACATCTTGTTTTTGTTGGGTCTTTATTCACAACAACAATAGTGAATTGACCCTTGTTATGCTGCATCCTAAACACGATGCATAGCAAGAATGAAGGATTAGACACTATGTAAGAGATACAGTACATTTATTGGATATACATAAACTGAAATAAATAGACACATAAAAAATCTAATTCATAAACAAATGTTTTGAGCGAAAAGATTAATTTCATTGAGAATACATCATACTACATCTACAAAAGATATCAGTATTAATCGAACACAAGCGCATAAATCAAACACATCATCAGCCGTAAAACAAATATTCTTATCATTATAATCTCATCTTATTTCTATGTTCAGAATAGTAAAAAATAAGTAACTTATGATTAAATTAAAAATAAATCGTGCCTAAACAGTTAAAAAATGCAAAAAGCTGAAGACAGTCCATGCAAAGACAAAATACCTAAGTGCAACCTCCTTGTGAACTGTATGGCGAATTTTCTTGTCAAAATTTCGTTCTTTCCGCTTTTCACGAAACCTAAGTAGCGAAGCGAGTCTTTCCCGAACATTAAACCTTGGTGGTGTGGCAGCCACTCCATGATTCCAAATTCAATAAGTGAGAAGACAGAAGGACTAAAGAACATAAACAGTAACGCTCATAAAGTCAAATTACCCTGTTAGTGTGGGAAGACTGAAGAGGCCATTGGTATAGCAGGGACATTATTTGGTACTTCTCGGACACATAATAGCAACAGATTTGCTTGAACCTGCATGAATACTTCAATTAATGAAAAGAAATCGCCAATCTTCATCGTGAATATGCTCAGTCAGATGAAATTCTAATGTAGACTTCAAACAACAAAACATAGTATCTGTTCAATCTAATATAGACTTCAAACAAAAGAACATAGTACATTCTCCAATACTTGGATACGTGTTTGATAGAACATGGCGTCGCCATATTGAAGTAGCATAGAAACATTCTAATCGTCAATCTTCATCTTGAATATGCTCAATCTAAACACACGACATATTTACCTCACTTTTATCCTATGTTACAGACTAATAGATCACAAAAATCAAATATTTGGCAAATGCAAACGGATAACTAATTTAAGCACGTATTAAAAATCATCATTTGTATAAAGTGAGCTACTTTAAATCAAACAAACATGCTCAATATATCGATACAAAAGCAACAGATTCACAAAAGTTCAAGAATCAAACTCGCGAACAAAAATTCCAATCAAACCCTACTAAATGCATAAAGTTCGCCAATGAAATAGCCACGGAAAAAAGCTGAATATAGAACGACTTGCCTTCTCGGGTGAGACAGAATCAAACATATAAACCTGAAATGAAAAGAAAGAGTCAGCTCATCATTCTCGCCACCAGGTATCATCATCTCGCCATGACCATCTCTGACATTGACGTGCTCATTTTGCAGTTCACCATCCAACCCACCGGCCCCACCTGCAACGCCATCATCATGTTCATCCTCTAACCCGTCCCCATTACCCAAATGATGCATCCCATAAGTCTGATCGATCATGCTGCATTGCATAATGCACATGATGCATTTGCTCCTCTACCTCTGCCATGTGCATCTGCCCGTCCCTCCCGTAAAATCATCCATATTTATGACTCAAATAAGACGATAATACCCACTTAGCAAACCCGACACCGACACCAAACAATAATTCAACAACTCTACGCTCTACTTACAGAAACTTGTCTACAACAACATGAAAATTCTATAGTAAAGTATGCACACAACACAAAGAATCCTCCTTTTTCGACACGAAGACGGCAATATCGACTAATTCAACAACTTTTTACATTATCTCCGATAAAGTGACAAGATTTGATCAGGGTGCAATAAATTTATGGACAAAAACAATCCGACATACAAACGACGATTAAGATAGTAACCTTGATCATCTCACCGAGGTCTTTTCGAGGACTCTTTCTCAGTATTACTACCGTTGTTGCTGACATCGTTAACGTCGTCGACATCAAACGTATCCGATACGAGTATTTTATTACATTGCTTACCATGCTTTAGTGAGCGTCTCACTGGTCTTCAGATGTTTACAAAATACACCTATTGTCATCGGAACAAAGCAGACAAAAGTAAGCAATTATTGACATATCTCACAATTAGAACAATTATTGAGATGCCTTTTAATCTTAGCATTAGAGGTTTCGATGTGTAATACTCAATTAATCTCACAATTAGAACAATTATTGAGATGCCTTTTAAATGAGTGGCAGTTCACGATTGTATTCGAAAGCGATTGTAATCAAGTGTAGCCAAACTTGACGATGGTGCCTCAAATACGCTATCACAATAATGACACTTCACAACAATTAATCACCAGTTCACCAACTTTATCTGTCAAATTCACAGAGATGCTTCACTATAGCAACAATACACAAAATAATGACAACCATTTCAATAGAATTAGAAAAAACGATACATTGAGATGAAATAAATTTAAAATTAGTCAACAAATTAAGGAAAATTAGGAGGATTCATCAAGTGAAAATGATGTACAGGGGAGTTGAGTGAAACTTATTAAATAGACTACCAAATACGTACCTGCACAAGGAGGGAGTCAAATAATTTGAGAAGCACTTATCAAATCCACACAAGTTGCAGACGATGTTGACAATGATATTCGAAAGCGGTTGTAATCAGACGTCGACAAAATTGACGATGGTGTCCGAAATGTACTGTAATCAAGTGCCGAAATTCAACCGATATGAGCTCTGAAATTGTCAAATACACCTTGTAAATCAGTAAGAATAGCATGGCGGTTTGAATTTGAAGAGATGGGTAATTAATTAATTAGCTATGTGGAATGCAAAATTAAAGCTGTAGAAGAAATTAATTAAGAGCGTGTAACGGAAGAAGAAGCTTTGTTGTGTGAAACTGAAAAGGCAATCTTGGACAAAAAGGAAATATGTATGCACGTGTTGAGTTTGGCAGCAGAGGGTGTATTGCTTAGTGCATATACTAATCTGACGTGGCAAAATATTAGAAAAAAAAGCACAATTAGCTTTTTAATACTATCTTTTAAAGATGTTCGTGTGTAAATTTCTACTACCTCCATTTATCTGTTAAGCCCCATTTCATTATAATACTACTCACAAATAATAGGGAAACTAGACGATAAACAATAAACAAAGGGAGTATCTCGTAAGTCGTATCTGCTATTATTAACTTGAATTGTTCGGCTTTTCAGGTTGTAGTGTAGAAGATAAGTGTCCTGTGTGAAAAGCATGCTGAGTGAAGTATTAAGCTGCATTTAGGAGCATTATCTGTTTCCTCATACAAAGCTCTTTCCTTTGGGTGAGAAAGCCTCCATACTCAAATGATGTTATAATCCAACAGCTGAAATTAGTGATCTGAAGCAACTTTCTGATGTTCTATCTGTAACATTAGTTGTAGTATACAGTCGTGCATTACAACTCATTACAAAAGCCCCAAACAGAACCCAAGAAAGATTCACGACTTTTTTAAAACATTGCGAAAATTCACCCATTCATGAACACAAGAAAGATTCCAAGTCTTTTTTAAAACATTGCGAAAATTCACCCATTCATGTCCACAGAATTCGTCAACCGTGCTTCATAGGCCTTCAAAAGCTCATTCTTCTCTGCCAACTCAGCTCTCAGCCTGGTGATCTCATCAGGAACTGCATTTTATAAATGATTTCATTAATGAAATTCCAAAGGATACAAGTAAATACAAACTGAACACCTATTCTAAAGTCCACCATGAGTACCAAGTCATCGTAGACCTAAGCCCATGAGAAAGCTCCTTGATGCGATGGTTTCCATAAACAATATAACAATATCAAGGATGTTAAGAAAAAGTAGGAATCGCATTGGACATGATCCATGGATCTAGGAATTTCTAAGCACGTACGAAGTACTCCCTACATGATTGAGATTTACCTGATATAAGCTTCGTTGGATCCAACGCACCAGTCTCCCTAGTCTTAGTATTCTCCACTTGACAATTCCCAAGCGCAGAAATATTGTCCACGTCACGCTGCCCCTGCTTAGGGGCATACATCCTTCGCTGCTTAGGGGCATACATCCTTCGCTCTGTTTTCATGCTTTCCGGTTTCATAATCAATGGCGCTTTAATCCAAGCTACATTTTACAAACATAAACAGGCTATTACTAACACATACAAGCATTCATTACGTGTCTTCATCCTATAATTATCATCTGAAAAAGCTGCACTATTCATTATTTCACGAACATGATGACTAACAAGAAAGTTTAGTTCCTCCTCTAAATGACATACAAGAACGTGAGATTGAGATTCCTAAGCTGTTACTTAGTACTATAACTCAAGCTGGGTCATACATGCAAACAAGAGACCCCAAAATATTCAGTTGTTAGCATCAATCATCAACCACAAACAATTTGCCTCCAATAAAGGATCCATCTGTCAGAGCAGAGCAAATTGCACAGATCCAATAATTTGATCACAAAAGACCAGTTAATAAATTTTGGTAAAAGTAACTCCTTCATGGCCTGCATAATCCTTGAACAATTATTCACAATTGTGAGCAATGGGCATCTGCATTTAATTTCTTTCATTCACCAGACACATTTTACGACTTTTCATGATTTCACGGAGCAACTTTCACTCACTTTGTTGGGGATCTGTGCATTGTGGTCATGATGAGCTTTTAGGTAATTGTCTAGCTCCCTGATGGTTATCACAATTAGCCTACGGGGCATTTGGTAAGGGGATTTCTGGAAAGGAAATCATCAATGCACATCCCCTTTGTTAAGGTTTGTTTGACCCATTTTATGATTCCCACCCAATCCTCTCTAGGCCTCTATGTTGATTGCCCATATCCCCTACTTAAGAATCTAGAAACCAATGGGCAATATGGTAATTTCAAATTTCCCGCCTAAACCTACTTCCATTGGAGCAATTTTTAGTTGCAAAAAAACGTTTTTGGGAGCTTTCAACTCAAGACCTCGTGGCCCATTTTACTTTGATTATGTCCTTCAACCAACTGAGCTAACTCATCTTTGTAATAATAAAAAAAAGGAAAATTTGTCAATATACCTTATATGACACTTTTTTTGAAAATATATACCTTATATAATTTTTTTTCCACATATATACCTTATATAACAGTTTTGTTAAAAATCTATACCAAATCGTGTTTCCAGTGACGAAATGGTGGTTATTCTTCGTCTCGTATGACAACAAAATGTCTATGCAATATTACCCTAGCTTTGAAAAAGTCATTGACGATGTATAATCCCGAAAGACGGTCCTTATGTGCAAGTTCTAAGCCAGAATATACATTTTTTCGTCACCGGAATCGCAATTTGGTATAGATTTTTAACAAAAGCGTTATATAAGGTATATATGTGTAAAAAAAATTATATAAAGGTATATATTTTCAAAAAAAGTGTCATATAAGGTATATATTGACAAATAATCCCAAAAAAATTACTATTATAATATAGGTGTAAAAATATGCAGAATATAGGTTAGCTCAATACGGGTTTAGATAATGCATGAATCGGGTCAACAATTATGTTAATATAAAATAGTAAATAAAATGATGACCTTTTTTTTCTAAAACTGTAAATAAAAAAGCTTGTAATTACTACTCCCTCCACTTGGTATTATATGATCGTTTTGGTTTTTCGAGGTCAGACTTTGACTATAATTTTTATAAAAATAAACTTATCAAAAAAATACAAAAATTATACTATTAAATTCCTTATGAAAAGAGCTTTCATGAGTATACATATGATAATATTTACTCATATATTGAAGAGAAAAGTGAGTGTCTCGAAATGTGAGAAAGTCATATAATAAAAAGTGGAGGCAGTATATGATATACTTATATTCATTCGGAAAAAAAAAAAATTAATAATATACATCTCCTTTAAATAATTAAAAATTGTTAATGAACAAAATTCTCCTGAAAAAACTGTGCGTACGGGCTATGCCCTAGTCCCCCAAGGGGTTTGGGATTCCCTTTCCCTAACCCCAACATCACCACCCACGGGGTACCACAACCACTTGCCCTGCAGAGTCGCCTGCACCAACGTCCAAACAGCCAGCCAACGATCATCACGAAAATCCTGCAACTCCCTTCACTACCACCAAAATAACTCCTCCACGACCGAAAATTTACCCACTCCCCACAGAGGAAAAATTGGAAATAACCAAACACCACCCCCACCAAAACAAAACACCACGCGAACCAAAACACCCACTTAACTCTTTTAGGAGAAAATATGGGGGCTTAAATGCCTAATCAAGTCTCACACAACAATTAGCAAACAACCATGCCATCAATACCAATATCGTCAGCATATATGCAATCAGTAAATGAACTCTCTGTTTTAAGCATACATAAACAATTAGCAACTGAACATGCTATCATCAGCATACATGCATGAATTGAGAAAACGCATTCAAGGTCACTGAAAATTTCAATAGGAGGAATAGAAGACTTACAGTCCGGAACGGTGCCGTGAACAGAACAGCGGATAGAAGAGGACGAATTTGGGAAATCAGTATTAATTTTATAGCAAAAAGAAGCTAAAGTCCGGAACTTGGTCGCATTATTACCGTCACCATTGCAGTTGTCCTCGAAAAACTTGATCAAAACACCGCGAGAGTTAGGCTCATTGTGTGTGAAATCACGAAACTCGACACGAGAGTCGAGGAGTTGAGCAGTAGCAACGTAACAGAAAACGCGGCCACCCATGTGCAATAGGTTCCTCCAAGGAGAGTAGACGTATTCCGTGAAAAAAATGTCATCCAAATCAATATCTTGAGCCATAACATGTTCCTTGGGAGAAACTAAACAAGGACTATTAAGCAAGGTGCTGACGTAGTCCCCTTCTCCGGTGATAGTGAGAGGGCCTGACTTAACAACCTCTAAACGGTTACTACAATGTTGTTCACCATCATAAAAATTTCCATGCTTCCAGGTACCAAGCCCACAAAGTTGGTAAAGGGAAGCAGTATCCTCTACAAAGAGGGAGCCAAAGGGGAAACCTGGTTGAAGGCATGGCTCCCAATCCAGGGTGTCCAAGTTAAAGACGACGTGACGATGGGAATATATGAAAACAAGGCGACCCACCACAGTGGCTTCATCCAAATAGGAGCGAGGAAAGGGAGACGGAGGGTCAGGCAGGACTTCCCAATGGTCGGACTTAGGATGGTAACGCTCAAAGAAGCCAGAACCTTTAGAATCAGGATTGGTGTTGTTAAAGCTAGGTACGGGGGAACCAAGGGCATAGATCATACCATCGGCAACAAAGACGCAAGGAGTGTCCTTGGGAGCATTCATGGAGGCCACGGTGTAGATCCCTAAAGAAGGGTGATCAGTGTCGAAAACATTAACCTGATGAAGCAGAGTGACGGGATAAGCGCACGGGTCTGGCAAAGGGAAATGCAGCATGCCCCCAAAAATATAGATTTTGGAGCCAAATTTGACTGAGGCCGGGTAGGGCAAAAAGCGGCGGTGTTTATTATCCCTATCACGCCGAAAGGTCAATAGGGGTTTAGAGATAGTCATGAAGCCCTCGGAATCAACCTTTGATGAATCTAGTTCTAGTGGGGGCTCAATCATATACAATGAATGAGACATCTCCGGACACTTATGTTCCAAAAATAAGCAAATTGTTGGACACTTTCCCATGTCTCCGTCCCCAGTTGGTTGTGCCGCCGCCGCCCTCGTTTCCTATTGGTAGGGGTAACACTTATTATTGATATTTGATTGATACCAAAAAGGAAAAATAAAAAATAAAAAATAAAAAATAAAAAATAAATAAAAATACAAGATTGACAAATTAGGGTTACAGACTTTGAGGCTTTGTAAGCTTTGGCAAATTAGGGTTGGTGTTGGAGATAGACTTTCGGCTTTCTAAATTCTTATTGGTACTTAGTACCTTTGTTTTTTAAAAACATCACTTGTACCCCTGAACTTTAGTGTTGATTCTCAATCACGCCCAAAAGTTATACTACAATGAATTTTACTCTGTTAATTGATGATGTGATAGATTAATTAGCTTAAATTAATCCTCATTCACCATAATAAATACATTTAAAACCTATCTACTTGAAAAAAAATGATTTTTCATAACTTTTTTCCAAATATATGTAATTATTATGTGATGAAAAAAAATAATTTTTTCTAAGTGTTTAGGTTTAATAGTGATTATTAAGTTTAATAGAAGTCAAATTAAGGCTAATTAATCGTCACATCATTATTTAACGGAGTAAAACTAATTGGAGTATAACGTTTGGGCATAAATGGAAATCAATCATAAAGTTCAGGGATATAAGTGATATTTCTGAAAAATGATGGGTACGAGTGAGAAAAGCGAAAAACACAGGGGTACTAATGAGAATATCCCAATATATAAATATAAATATACAAGTGTCGACGTCATAAACCCACTGGATCTAGTTTCGGCATTTTTCTAATATGTGTCAACTGGACAATGATAAGAATCTATTTAAGCAAATTAATTAGAGAATATATATCATGAAATGTTGGATTATACAAGCATTTTTATCATTTTTAATGGAAGATTTCTTTATATATTTCCTTAAATGGATTCTTATTATGTACTCACTGGGCACATGTTAGAAAATCCGTTATATAATATCGATTTTTCTACGGAATTACTCTGTGCAGTATGAGTTTTACTCGCGCAGTATGAATTTTCATTTTTTTGGACGAAATTTACCCTTGAGCTCTCAAACAATCAGTTTTCTTCCTCTCAAGACCCTAAAATTATTTTCAATTAAATCCTCCGTACTTCAAAGTGGCATAAACTAGTTGTAGGGTAGTAAGTCCTGTTCTTTTGGACTGAACTGAACTGAACTAAACTTATTTATACTGAACTGAACTTATTTGTACTGAACTGAACTTATCTGAACTGAACTGAACTGAACTTATTGGAACTGAACTGAACTTATTGGTACTGAACTGAACTGAACTTATTGGTACTGAACTGAACTAAACTGAACTGATTGGTACAGAACTGAACTGAACTTATTTGACTTTAATTATGATAATAATAAATTAATAGTAATAATAATAATAATAATAATAATAGTAATAGTAATAAGAATAATAATATTATTAATAATATTATTAATAATAATAAAATTAATAATATTATTATTATAATTAATATTATTGTTATTATTATTAATAATAGTAATATTAAAATTATTAAAAATAATAATATTATTATTATTATTATTAAAAATAATTTTAATAATAATAGTAATAATAATAACATTGATAATAATAATAATATTATTATTATATTAATAATAATAGTAGATAATAATAACAATAATAATAAAAATAATAATATTGTTAATATTTATATTAATATTAATCGTAATAGTAATAATAATAATAATAATAATAATAATTTAATAACATTAATAATATTAATATTAATATTATTAATATAATTTTTATTATCATTATTAATATTAATATTAATATTAATAATATTAATATTAATAATGTTATTATAATATTAATATTAATAATAATATTAATATAATTATTATTATTATCATAATTATTATTGATGGGGGATGTTTTGTCTGGCGGCCACATGCCAGGCCGTCGAGAGAAAATATACCCATCGGCTGTCAAGATAGTTAAAGCTGACAGAAACCAGCAAGGTAGGGGCTCCGGCCACATGATGACAGGTGGATCATCAATCACAACGAGCCTGAGTAATTAAAAGAAGAATCGACCATCGGCCACCTTCATGACATCGGACACCGATGACTACCGGAGGCATAATGTCGACAG
>JAUEKU010226415.1:0-15951 GCA_032274805.1 Gypsophila paniculata | reverse complement strand
AGGTTCAAACCTTAGTTTTTTTTAAAAAAAATAAAAATAAAAAAATTGGTAGATGTTATTTAACTTATTTGCCAATTATTTTCTCTACTCATGGTCATTTATAATTAAACATGTAGTCGCTATTTTCATATATAACAGTTGAATGTGAATAAGTAATATATAGACATAAATGATTTTTGGAAGAAATTTTTTTCGGGTCGTCTACAAAAATTTCTCGAGTGCCCCCCTTTCCCCAATTCCTGGATCCGCCCCTGCCTTTTATCGTGGTTTAATTTTCATATTTAATAAAATTCTTTTTCTATCATACTTGAACATTTCTTGTCTGCCAATTGTACGTACGTGTCATTTCTTCTCTTCTAATAAAATCATAATAATAAGACCTCTTATACATCATAATGTTCTAACTACCTCACTTTTAAATCGGCTTTATATTTGGAGTCTCATTTTTTCCGTCGCAAAATCCCTAGCAAAACTGTCAGTTTTTTGTAGTGTTATTCACAATACATGCTTACATCTACTTCTTCATAAGCACCTCATAGACCTCCAATAATGACTTTATATTCATTAACAATATTTTCACGCAAGTTTCGTGTATTTGTTGGGCTAATAATATTGTTAGGGTCATAGAACATCCTATATATAATCGTTTTGAGGTTGTAAGTCATTGAGCTAAGCTTATGGATAAGATTGGAAATTCTAGGTTAGAGCCGACATAAGGAAATAAGTTATTATGGATTTTGCCGTGATATTAATTCAGTAGGTCTCCTGTGAGATCGTCTCACATCGTGAGACTTACTATTTTCTAAATAAAACAGAAAAACCTACCTAGATAACTACCATCAATGTGAGAGGTCTCACAATAATCTTATTGTAAGACCGTCTCACCAAAGTTTTTGTGATATTAATTAAGGTTAGTTAGTCGAATATAATAAGGATATTTTAATGGGAATGTGATGGACTAAGGTCGATCTTTTGTTTAAAGTTCTTAAATAGTGTACCTTAGTAATGATTATTTTAAAGTTGCATGGTATAGTTAAATGATTGAGGGACTTAAATTTCAAAATAGTGTAAATAAAAGAATGCAGTGATTTAAGGGAACATGTAGTAAGTAACCGTCTTCTGACGATTTTAGTGTAAAATTAGAATGTAGTGATTTTTTTTCAAGAGATGTATTATGTGAGGATGATCAATCGACATTGAAAAATGTCCTATGCACCGCTCACAAGAACTTTAGAAAATCAGATTATCAGACCACAGCATGTTGTTTATGTCGATTTTTATTGATTGTGAAGTTATCTCGTATAATAATTTGTGTTTCACTGCTGTCAAAAAAAATAATAATAATAATAATAATTTGTGTTTTATTTTAATCCATGAATTGATGAACAAGATATTAGTAGCGCTGATGGTCCGTGATGGATCACGGTTATCACGATAATTAATTTGACAAAGGTTAAACAATTTTTAATTGCATCTTAGATTATGCTATTTGACAATAACTTCAAAAAAATAAATATCATTGTGATAACAGTGATCTAGACCACCATGGCCAAAACGCGTACGGTTTATGGCACTATTCATGTGCAACGAACGATACCAAAACTTAAAACCATAGTTGGAATGCTTACTCAGATCATTACTCTTTAATCTAATTTAACTTGATTAATCTAATTAATACATACTACAAGAAAAGATCAAACAGGCGACTAATAATTTTGGCGACTAAATCTTTTTAGTCGCCAAATTGGCGACCGAAATATTGACGGACGACCGTTTTTTATTTTTATTTTCTTTAATCATAGTCGTCAAATTTGGCGACCGAATTTAAAGGCAGGTGTTGGGGTTTTAAATGTGTACCGCAAGTGCACGGTGTTGTCGTAGCACTTGAGGGTCGTATCCACAAGGAGCTAAGCGATTACTAATCGTTTTACCGAGCGTTTAGCTAGAACGATCAATTAATGGAAAATTGGATATCAAGAGAACTAATAACTAGTAAAAAGAAGAATAATTAGTATTCGATATCTAATTACTACTCGTATATATTAAGAAAAGTAAACAAATAATTAAAGGTAGATTAAATCAATTAAGAGAGGGATAGGGGTCGAATAATCCTCTAAGTATCTAGATTAGTGATATTATCTTCGAATCCGGGTCATGAATGGTAGTATTAGGGGGAATTGTCCACTAAGATACCTAGAACTCCCCTCCCGGCTTTAGACTAGGACTCATCGACCTATTAGAAACCTCCACTCCCGTGGCAAGTCTCGCACAAGTCAAGGCATTAAACGCAACAATCTATTCTAATCGTCCTCCTCCCACTCCCGTGGCAAGGTTTGTCAAGGGTGCTCTCAACCGAATCCTTCTCCCGAGTTCAACCAAGTTAGTCGTCATAAATATGGGGGAAGGGGACCTAAATCTAATCAACTCCTGTTGATGGTCAAGGATCAAAGTCTTAACACAATCCAACATAATTTATGCCATTAATACTCCCTTAACAACCCCAACATTCACCATTCATAACCTAGATTAGAAATTAATCACCAAGCATCGACACTTTTGGAGTAATCGACCCCTAGTGAGAGGACTACTCACTAATCATATCAAAAATAGTCATATTAATCAATTTAATCAACATCTCAAACACACCCATTAAAAAGATTGAATCTTTGATCAATTAACTACTCCAAATCAACAATCAATAACACTAATAAAACTAACAAAAACGTAATCAATCAATCAATCTAAGACATAAATATCAACTAATAATAAACTAAATAACTAAGCAACTAAAATGAAATGCAATAAAAGGATGAGTTAGAAAATTATACCAACTCAAAATAGAAAAAGATTGCATTAGAACGGAAACAAGATCGTTCAATTGCAACTCAAACCCGAAAACCTCTAAATTAATCCACTTCCCAAATCTACTCTCTATAAACCCTAATAGTGATTTTTTGTGTCTAAAAAACTGCTCTCCCCAAATGAGGGTTTTAAGTCGGTTTTTATAGTGTGTGAAATGAAGGAAAACGAAGAAGTCAAGCTCAGGGTCGTACTGGGCGAGTTTCGCCCGGTCAACGGAAATGTCGCCCAGTCAACACCCAGATTCGCCCGGTCGGGCGAGATTCGCCCAGGTTCGTGCCACTGTCCTCCAAGTCGCTCAAGAGGGTATGTGTCTGGACGAGATTCGCCCAGACTTGCCCGTCCGAGCTCCAGGTCGCCCCGAGGAGTCTTTGGGAGGGTGAGATTCGTCCAACATGCATGGAACTCGCCTAAGTCGACATTCCTTGGCCAAATCTTCGATATATCGAGCGTTTCCTTCGAGTTTTCGACTCCTACTTCCCATGAGATCTTCGTCGTATCACCGGTACCTACAATAAAACCCGAAAATTAGCAGTACCGAGTTCTAAATGCAATAGGGAGTCAAAGAATGGTGTAGTTAGACATTTAAACAATTTTGGGCGCAAAAACGACTTCACACTCTTCAAAATCAACGAAATAAGAGCTACAATTGATCACAAATGAGGGATTAAATGAGTGCTAACACTTTGCTTGGACACCAATCAAATATAAGGGAAGGAATCGAGAATTCATGGCCGAGGATAGTGGATGGGGGGAAGATCTCCTATCAACTCTTTTGAACCCAAGATCTATGTTACTCAGATTTGGGTACATATTCTAGTGTCGGACTCGACATAAAATTTTGAGACACAGGAACCTGTCTTAAAGTTAGGACACTAGTTCGGGGAGACGTATTTAAAATTAAAATTTGATGAAAAATATGAAATACTTGACATTTTTAAGGTTGTATAGAGAAGAACTACACACATTAAATCCCGGAAATTGGTTTATCATTGTGTCATTGAGCACATCTGAGGAGTTTTGCTCCCCAAGATATATATTTATTATTTAATTTTTGGGAAAGGTTGGAATCATTTGGGTCTGTGACCTGACTGAATTGTGTGGATGCAAACTAGTGGCGGAAACTGCGGTGCTGCTCCACTCAGATCAACTCTGTTTGTTTCTAGGCTTGTATTCAAAAGTAAAACCCATAGTCTCCAGATCTCTAGGAACTCCGACATAGTAGCTGACATATTTTGCAGCTTGGGTGTGTGGTTTACATATGTTTTCATTGCAGTGAGTTCACGCCGAGGGTCATCAAGAGACTTGATGGAGTTAAGGTACTTCGTAGTTCTTACCTACTTTGGAATGAAGTTTTGCAATGGACATAATGTAACTAGGTTCTTGCTTTTTTTTGCTAGGTCAAAATGGTTGCTGCTGGCTTGTTGCATTCAGCATGTGTTGATGGTATTTATGTAACCATTTTTTGGATACTGTTTTTCGGGATCTTTCATTCTTTAAGCTGTATAGATTCTAATATATCTTTACCTTTTTATGTAACAGAAAATGGCAATGTCTTTGTCTTTGGTGAGAGTGCCGTGGGCAAATCTGTGAGTTTCTGGTGTACCCATAATAATTTGTTAGATTTTCCGAAGATGATTGGTCAAGTTAAGCTGACCAAACTATCATTTGCAGAGCTTTGGATCAGACAAAAGTTCTGGGCCATCAATGCTGTCTGATTTGCCAGTATCTGAAGAAATTGCCTGTGGTGGTTATCACACCTGTGTCGTAACAGGTATTTCCTGAATCGTTGCTGCATTCTTTTACATGCCCATTGCAATTGTTAAGGGTTTCAGATGAGTCCTAAAGCCAAGTCAAGAAACTAATTAATAAAGGTTCCTAAGATCACAAAAACTATTGACAAGTATGGGTGACCTTTTGCTGTTTGAAGGCTGCTGGCCCATAAAGCAGGAATACGTTCTAATTCGGAAAGTTTTTAATATTTTACAGTCATAGAATAAGATGCTGTGGAGTGTGGACAGATCCTTGTTCTTATTGGCACAAGCATGTACTCTGCATGTAGTTATTGGCAATGTTCTCTTCCTTTAATTGGACAGAGCATATGAGATAGCATGTTTTATCATGGTCCTAAATCCCTGCCCCTCTTCCTGTTATGCTGATTATGTATATTACTTCCAATTTGTATTCCTTGACCCTTTGTTGCATTTTTGGCAAAGGTAACAGAGAATTATACACATGGGGCTCAAATGAAAATGGCTGCCTCGGTATTGGGTATGCATCTCTTGGTTTTTAGAGGCATCATTCACTGATTCTGCGTGTTGAAGTTCTGATCATTTGTAGTCTCTAATTAATTTCATTTCTTTTTCTAAGCTGTACAGATGTGATTCAATCCCCTCAGAGAGTTGAAGGTCCTTTTCTAAGGCAGTCAGTGAGCAAGGTTCGTACCAACTATCGTAACTTAATGTGCTCCCGTTAATTGTCAGCTGAAGTAAAGTGTAAGAAAGAATGTCCGCCCATGCCTAGCTGTTCCATATGTGTTTTGTGTGTGTCTTAAAGTTCAGGCGTTTGTGATGAAAAACAATAAGGGCTATAATCATGATGTCTTTAGCTGCTATGATTGGTTGACATTTTGCTCCTTTGTGAAATATTTCTAATATTTTATTGATGTTGGATGGCCTCTCAGGTTTCTTGTGGCTGGAAGCACACAGCTGCAATTTCAGGTCTGTCCGTCTGTGTTTTGCTGCAAAATCTTGCCATATATAATCTCTACATTTTCTCCGAATCCTGGATATCCAGTATTTAAGGTTATTGTGTTTGTGCTAGTCTAACCAAAGTGATTTGTGTTTCTTAGAGTCTGCAGTTACGTTTCTTAAATAAGTCTCGCTGCAAATACTCCCGCGGTCCATTATTGTCTGTTTGTCAATAGATAATATGCATTAGCTTTTGTAGTCTCATTCACACTTTTTTTCGCAGATGGATGCGTTTTTACATGGGGATGGGGAGGTTCTCATGGCACTTTCTCTGTGGATGGGCAGTCTTCTGGAGGACAACTGGTATATTATCTTTGTCTATCCTATGTCCCTTTTCTTTCAAGTTTGCACCTCTGTATTCATGATGTAGCAATTGTTGCTCTCTGTGTGGCGTGGGTGTCTAAGCATGCAACAGCATGCGTATTTTCTTATGTTTCCATCAAAAAGATATTTGAAAGTCTATATGGATACCCGCTCTCTGATTGTGAATGTTAGTTCAGGATTACTAAATGCTTCAATATTCACATCTCTATCCCCTATCATAAGATTTGCTTTTCCTCTAACTACAGGGTCTTGGTACTGACGTTGACTATAGAGAGCCTGCTTTGGTTGATTTTGGTAGCAATGTGAAGGCATTAGAAGTGTCCTGTGGGTTTAATCACACCGGCGCCATACTCGAGTACATATAACTTTCAAGAAGATTTCGTCACTTGGAGCACTTGTCAAAAGCTTTTTTGAAGTGGCCGAGGTAAGCTGTTATTTACTGCGGAATGTTGATTATGAATTATTACACAATATACATCAGATCATATAGTCTGCGTCGTCACATGAATCACATAACGGGCATCTCATATGTTTCGGGATTCTTAGTCTGGAGGTATCAGCTGTTTGTAAATATTCTCTGTGAATATAGTCATAAACGAGTGCTACATATGGAATAAATGCAAGGCTCATACGCCAGCAATATGTTGGTATAAACTAAGTTTGGACTTGGGGTGACATGCTGTAGAAATTGGTATAAACAAGATGATTCGTGGTTTAGATTGATTGTACGAAATTTCAGAAGTTGAGTACATTACTTGAAGGTGAAGCTATTCATTATACATTTGTACCCCCATATAGTGTGAATCTATACATTTTTCATGCTCTAGGTGTGAACTTCAGTTGAATGTCTGCTCATTTTTAAAGAGGATTCTCGATTAGCTTTCTCGTTTAGGATGTTGGTTCCGAGAATGGATTTAAGGTGATACGTTCAGTTTGTCAAATATGAAATCACATATTGATGCGTCGAGTGATGGTTGCTTGCTGATTGTTTGCGGGCGATTTTATATTGCTGTCTTGAGTTTTTTATATGATGAATTTATCCAACCATTCTCAACTTTTTGTACCTCCTTTATCCTGAACCCTTGTTCTAATCTCTCGAAATAGTTTGAAGGTGATGACTTCCATTATCTCTTCCTATGCAATAGGTTGACATTATTATATGTAATACGTCTAATTTCGTATGTGAAATGAAATATAGAGATTTTCGGAGAAATTGCAAACATTCTACTAGATTTGAATTTTGGTTAAAATGATTCATTCTTACACACAACATACAATAAGTCCTCATGTAGTTGGCAAAAAAAATTTATTAGTGGCAGAGTGAGTGACAAAATGCTCTACAGAGTAACAATTTTACTATTTATTTTTCTTTCATTGCATATAGGATAATACTTACAAATTTGCAAATCTTATAGCCTTTACTGTTACAATAAGAGCTATCATACTATACGTCTATACTGCATGTATAAACTAGCAAAGGGAGAGTGTGGCACTTTTAGGAAGGTAGAGTTGCTTTTGTTTTTCGGAAGATTATGTTGCCATCCTCCCTCGTCAATCAAAATATTTGATTTTTGTGAGTTTAGTTTTTCAAAAACAATTTAATGAAGAAAACAAATGAATATTTCTCATTAATTAGGAAGGATGATGACATGATCTTTTCGGTGGAATTAAGAATTTTTCTAACTCAATCAACTTCCTTTGATATTCTTTCTTCTTTTTCCATCTTTTACTCTTGTTTATATATATGCTCTGCACATTCATAGAGATCCCAGTAACAAGTCACACAAGTGACACAACACAACTATAATTCGACAATCCATCTCTTATATTATGACTCCAACTTATCGTTTTCCGTCACGACGACAACTTTCGAACTTCAAACTCCAAACTCCAAACAAACCATCATTTCCACTTCCGATTCCCCGAACATAGATTAGTTTAAACATTATGTCAAAAAGGGTCCAAAAGTCTAAAGCTAAGGGATATGTCGTCAAATCTCTCAAATCCTAGTGAAAAAATGAAAAAGAGATGTACAAGAAATTGACAAGTCCAAGTTGAATGCGCTTGTGACAGAGTAATACAGGGGCTACAGCAATTCAGTTGTGCAGTATAAATAACAATAGGCACCTCACCTGTTAATAATAATATTGTATGTATGTATTGTATGTATGTTATGTATGTAATGTTTTTTATTCATTCAAATTCGACCTTGATTTATCATACTCCCATCTTTTCAATATTTTTCTGTGGGTTTTTAATGTTGGGTGGCCCACTTTTGATGAATTTTTGAAATAAAATTTGGTTCATGTACTTATATAATGTTGCCCATTTATTGTGATTTGTGACTTATCAATTTTATGGTTTTGTCCTATGGTTCTATATCTTGGTGTTGAAGATTTTGAATGTGGAAGGTGCATAGATTTAGTCTTTGTTTTTTTTAGACTTGTTTCAATTTTGATAAGTTTAGTTTTATCTGGTTTAGTTTTATTAGGTACCGTTAAGCTTAAGTTAATTGTACAAGACTTAAATTAAGTTTGACTTCAAAAGTCATAAACGTGTGCTATTATGTGATTGTGAATTCATGTATGGTATAGAAAGGTTCAGTTTATGATGTAAACAAGGACAAATTGAAAAAAAAAATATTCATTAGTTTCGGTTAATTGTTATTAATTTTAATTTGGATTACTACGGTAAGTGATTATCTATTTTACGTTTGATATAGACCTTAGCCTTTTTACACACATTTTAAATTATTTTGCAATGAGTAGGTTGTTTTTTTTATGGGCATTATTACATTAAATAGACATTTTATTTTAGAGAAATAGATAACGATCCACCAACACTGAGGAAATAATACATGACGATATATGTTTGTCCTCAACGAGGGCATAAAACAAAAAAAGGTCAATTATTGACATAAGTCTAAATGTGTTAAGTTATAAGTAGGCGATGATTAGGGTGAAGTCAAAGGAAAACAACGCAAATTCAGCTGACTAAAATGAGCTTTTTTTGTTAGGACTGTACCTCTTCACCTGTGGCTATGACTTTGTACATCAATTTTCTTCATTTTTCTCATCATTTACCTATAATTGCAATCAAGTGGTCCTTTTTTTTTTTTTTTTTTTTTTGTACAATGACATTGCACTTCTAGGTAACATTATGTAGGGGTATTTATCGAGTTGGGATCGTATATTTCATATTTGTGTCTTATTTTTATTTTATTTTATTTTTTTCTTTTGACATATCATATATTAGGTGATAGAAAATAATTTCCCTAATTCATATTGAGCGTATTACGTGTCAAAAATAGAGATGGTGGCCATAAGAATATAAGACGAATGGACACATAATGGACCCATAATTCGCACCGGTATTTACCTCTTCTTTTCTCTCTAGAGTATTTTCATGTCATGTACTTAACTATGTAGTCAAAATACAATAACAAAGTTGATTAATTGTAACATTAAGTAAGTACGAAGTACTTTGGTGAGTGGTACTAAACTACTAACGTTATACTTCATATTAGTCCCGTAAATCGACCTGTTGAATCGATATTTTAAACATCAAATTTAAACAAATAGACTAAGTAAACTACTTGAATTACAAGCATTACCGTTTTCACCTATGTAGACTACTAGACTCTATGAATATTATTTTGTAGAGTATACTGCAGCTTTACATATGAGGAAAAATTTCAAATATAATTAACTAACAATCGATTGAACAGATAAATCATAATTTCGTACAATCATTATAACTTATGTGCAATTAAATTATCTATGACATTAAAAAGAAAAAGAATTATCTAGGACATACTTATAACATGTGTTTCATATATAGGACAAACTTATTGAAATGTTGGTACAATTTAAATAGAACACATTAACTAATATAATTAAAGAGTACTCTTGACAATAAATGAAATCACGTGGTTCTCACAATTGAGAATAGTAAGTACGGAGTATAGTACAATGAGTTGTAGTATCTCGGCCGTCTATTTCTCGTAGCCCACTGTTCTAATGTTTGACTTGCTCCCTCTTCTTTAAATAATTTGGAATTGGCACACCGAATCGTAATCGCCTCGCTTTATTTTTGTTTGAAATTTCTCTTAAAAGAATAAACATGCAGAGTAATATTTTGTGATTGATTGAGACGGAAGAGTATATGGTAAACTATAGTGGAAGACGTGACAATGAATCTTCTTGTTCAACGACTGACTTATTTGATGAACATATAATTTTAGGTTAAATTGTTTGTAGTAGGGAATTAGGGATTATAGTTTCATACTGTCTTGTGAATATTCGTCAACTCTAAATCTAATGTGTAGAATATCAATTAGCAAAAAAGAACGTTTATTCAACATAATAGCAAGGATAATTGAGTTTATGATATAATAAAGGTGGTGGTATGTCACCCATTGAGAGATCATCCTATAGGTATTTTCACATTTAAAAAGTTGACTGTGTAAAATGTTACGGAGTACTGCGAAGTACTTCATACTCCTTATAATATAGAACGTTATTTAAAGAATACTTTAGATTTTTCTGTCTAAGTATTTACATCCTTTCAATTAAACAAACATTTCAACATATAAGTATCAAAACGCACGTGGCTAACAAAAATAAAAATAAGAAGTATAAACGAATAATATACAGCTTCTATGATAAGTTGAAATTGATCTATTTTTTTATTACTTTTTCTATTATTACCGTTTCAAGAATAAGGTTTGTAAAAGATTGTCTTATAATTTAGAATTTTAAGGACGGTAATTAGTAAAACATCGAAGACGAGTTAAATAACTAGTTTGATTTAAAAAATAGAAAGAAAGAAAAAACATTTTACACAAATAATTGTGAAATTGCGTTGTTTTTTCTAGACTTAATGACAAAAACAAAATTCAACACCAATGACTCGTCGTCTAGTCGGTTAATATTATATTTCACTCCGTAGTACGGAGTAATTAGTTTTACTGAAGGGTGCTGAGAAATATGTTCTGCAACATAATGTTGTGTAGTAAATGTAACGTTATGGCGTGCGATTAATTTAATCAAATTAACAAATTTATTACTATTTTTGTATTTTTTTGGTTTTAGGACAAGAGTCTTTGATTTTCAATTTTAGAAAGAGTATTTGATAAAAAGTATGAAATGTATATCGTCAGATTTATGGATGTATTGGCCTAGTGGTCAAGATGGAGGTATCCGTGACGATAAGTCACAAGTTCAAATCCCCCTCTCCCGTTGTATTCCCGCAATGGCTAGACCAAAAAAAAAATATTCATGGCAAAAGTTTTTTTCATAAGAGTATACATTGCATGATATTTAGTTTACTCCATCCAGTCCACACATTAATACTTTTTGACATTATTCATTCGAGTAGATAACTTTCACAATTTTTATGCATGCGAAAATATATAATCATGATTCATGCAAGACTTGTATCTATAATTTTTAATAAGGTGAAACTACATATATTGTCGTTGCAATATGAATCTTAACAAACGTGAAAAAGTAAAGGTAGTGTATGTTTGAATTTGATTGAAGAGTATATATTCTAAAATATATTAAAGTGAGAAGTACTCCGTAGTATGTAAGTCTTGTACATGATCATGTCATATACTCCGTATATATATATATGTATATATATATATATATAGAGAGAGAGAGAGAGAGAGAGAGAGAGATTTAGGATCCCGTGAGAATCACTAACTCGGTGAAAACTCGTGAGAACCAATGAAAATTACCTTCAATGCTTAAATCGAATGTTTAGGTATCTCCATTACCCTTATATTTATTCATTTCCACGATTGGTTTGATAAACTTATTTTATTTTTACAAAAATATATTAAAAAAATGTTGGCTATGCCCATTATATATTTTTTGTGTATCTACTACACAAAACAATGTACCTACGAATTTTTTGTGTATCTAATACATATTTTAGTGTATGTACAACACAATTTAGTGTATCTATATTATTTTGCACGCGATATACACAATTTTTCAATATATTAATTTAAAATAAATTACATTTATCAAATCAAGTGTGAAAATGGATAAAAATAAGCGTAAATGAAATATCTACACATTCGCATTAAGCGTTGGTTGTAATTTTCTTTGGTTCTCACGAGTTCTCACCGAGTTAGTGGTTCTCACCGGATCTTAACCCTATATATATATATACACACGGAGTATATATATATATGACGCGAGTTTACTAGATATTCGTACATATGGCATCATTACGACATTGAAAATTAGGAAAACTATCAAATAATTAAATTTCCCGTAAAAATCTTTCATAAAAATTTCATTACGTGTATCTAGTGAGCTGACGTTTGAAAAACCGATTTAAATATTGGAATAAAAGAAAAAAAAAGGGTCCTTGAATGTGCGTGGCTCCCGCTGACAGAGACAAAACTGGAGCATAAAACATGGGGGTGAGGTGGCCGTTGGATTGTTATGATTGAACGGTTCTGATCGTTCTTTTTCTTAAATCGCCGTCTTCTGCTTGACGTGTTTTGCGCAACATTTTTTTTTACCCTCTTTTGTTTTATTTTTACCTCTCTTTTCCACATGCATGCCCCTTCCAGCCAAATTGAATTAAAGATAAAAGAGAATTGTAATATGATGATTATGATATGACGTTATCGGATGGTATTAAATTTCGTCATTATAATTAAGGGAGATAATATTAAAATTATATAGCGTCATTTTATTTTCCTTTGTTTTACTCTGTATCAGTGTAGTAAGGATTTATCATTAAGGGAGCAGAGATAAAATTTTTAGAGATGGCTAAATATTACTTCGTAATATAATAAATTAAAAAAAAATTAAGAATTACAAATGGAATCGAATTGATGAAGTAATAGTAATAACTTTTGGTGTAATGTATGAAGTTCTAGGGTAATTTAATCGATGGCAAGGTTTCGAACTTATGACTTACATCCATTTGAGTTATTAAGTCAAGATATATATCTTTGATATAATTGAACAGAATTATGACAATGTTCAAAAAGACATATTAATCGGAATAAGAATTATAGTGTACGTAAAAACGACTATATACAATGAACTGTTAAAAATTGGCTTTTTTAAGAGCTTAGACCATTTTACAAGAAAGACATAAAAAGAAGCAACACTTAACCTCTTTGTCAAACAACTAGTGTATAGTGTATAGTTCTACCTAAATGGTGCATTGTTTTAAGAATTTCAAATAAACAACTGACCACGGTCAATAAAAGTAAATTCCATGAGTTTGACCTTGAAATGGTAAAAGAGTAAACATAAGCAACATTCTTTGGATGACTGAAAAGGGTGACATTTTTCAAGTGATGTAATTGGATGTGTCTTCACGTAGTTAAAAAGTTACCTTTTCCAACACAATACTCCGTAAAAGTTTGAAGTAAATTTCATCAATTATTTACCTTCAGCAGTATGTAGTTGGTTATTTAGGGAGCAATACAAAACATTTCACTTTTGCATTTATTATATTTTCTTCTTTTCAAGAAATTTTAGGGCAATTTGTCAATATCAATATAGAAAAAAAAGGAAAATAATTTTGCAAATAATGCTCCCTACAACTTGCATGGTCAAGGATATTGATGTAATAGTTCACTCACAATTGTTGGTTTGAAACGTTGTGATAATTAATTTATCGTCATATAATCTATTATTGCAATTTTTTTGTCTTTTATGGTGTTATTTGCAGTTTTTACTTAGGTTAATTCAATGTGAGATCAAATGAGTCCAAATAAATTGAACTTTATTCTTAATACACATTATTTATGCAAATAACTTGTATTTGGTAATGAAGATATTTACACGATTGATAATAAATTCAAATCAAGAAATACTTTGAATTGCAATAGTTCCTTGTTACAAAGTATAACATCAATATTGTATTGCGATAAGAACGCAATTGTTTGGTGTACTGTAAACATAAATCAAATAACTTTACACTTTTATATCAATAATTCGGAAATTCTACCACTGTCCCTACTTATATACATCATTTTTTTATAAACCATATAGTCACGTAAATCAACTAAAATATGAAGTTGTACTAATAAAAAATCATTAATTAAATGTAACTTATTTGCGCCAATTTATGCGCATAGAGGTACGTCATAAGTAAATCTTTTGTCACAATAACTCATAAAGAAGCAATAGAGAAAGTGACGAGAAAAGGCATGACTCATGAGCATGTTACCTGAAATACATGGAGACCGTACAAAGAAGTGTAAAAGTTGGGTGAAAGTGAAGCTCAAAATAATAAGGTAATGATGACATACTATTGCAAAGGTTGATGTAAATCAATTAAAATTGAAAGAAAATAAATACATAAATTATTAGTTTATAAATACTATTCCTTTGTCTTCTTCTAGGTCAGCATTTTGTTAGACTTACAAATTAAAGTAGATATCGTATAATAATTTAGTGTAAAATCGTTTAGCAGTTTTATGATACTCTGTATTGGACACATTTTATAAGTCAAGATGTTAGTCCTCCCATGAGACCCATCGGATGAAACCCTCTTGGCCTTATCGAGTGGGCTAATTTTTCTTCTTTACAGGCGTGACTCTGACCCTTAATTTCACAAACACAACTAAAAATGATAGTATATTGTATACATACTCCATTATTAGTTTCACTATTTGTTCACCTTTGATTTTGACTCCAGAATTAAGCATACAAGAATACTGTATCACTTTTGTCAATATTCTATTTATTTCGACACAAACACCAAACAAAGAAAAATAAAGAGGTGGATTTAGTCTATACTCACTCTGTTCCAGCCATTTGTTTACCTTCGGTTTTGGCACAAAGACCAAGGAGGGAGGTGAAAATCAATCACTAAATGACAAGTGTAGAAGAATGGCCGGATGAGGAAGAGAAAAAATCACTCATGGAAAGAGTGACTAAAATAGAAAGGTAAATATATCCCAAAATAGAATAGGTAAACAAATGACTGGAACGGGAGAGTATATTAATTTTAGATGCATGTTAAGTGTATGATATTGATTGTAAACCTAGCTCCGTATTATGCATAGAAACGAGTAATCTACACTACTCATTCCAAATTTGAAATGAAAGCAAATCACTGAGGTAGAAGGTGCGTGATATAAAGTACTCCGTATATGTTTTTCTTAATAATTGTGATAGATCTAGATAGAGGGAAGTATGAATTAAATAACGACCTACTCCGTAGAATGGAGAGAGTATCAAAAGTCATAAATTAATTCTATAATGAGATTGTTATGTTGATCGTAGACATTGAAATTCATATATCTTTGTCGTCGCCTAACTTAAATCTATAGCAAGTATTCACATGTAACAAAATTTATAAACCATAATAGCATACATACCATTCAAGTTTTATGTAACCCACAGTAACGTACATACAATTCAAATTTTATGTAAATTATAATAACGTACCGTGCACACTATGTAAACCATAATACGGTGTAACATATACTCCGTAGTATACAATTCAATTTATAGGTAAACTAAATGACATACGTACATTTAATTTTAAACTATATGATATGTTAACCAAAATACTCAGTAATAAACATATAATAAAAAATCGATATCAAAAAGTGCCAATAAAAATAAAAAAGACAATGCCACATAATGATTAATGGTCCTTGTGTTTTGAGAAAGAGGAGAAAAAATTTGAAAAGGTGCCAAAATTGTAGGCCCTTGAAGGCATAATTGTTGTAGTGCTCTCACTTTCATCACAAGTATCCCACAAAAGGATACCACCCCCACCCACTTGGTAAAAAGAAAGGTGGTACCATTTTTCTAATTTCAAGTTTCTCCACGTTTCACTAAGTTGAGATCCTATGTCTCACACTCGTATTTCATTTAATGTCTCACTTGCTTCATCATTTGACACTTCAGATAATAAATACTCCCTCCAATCCATATTGTTTGTCTCATTTACTTTTTGCACGGTCTCCAATGCGCTACTTTGACTGTATTTTTCGGGATCTATATGCGACTTTTTTTTGTTA
>JAUEKU010226305.1:0-15952 GCA_032274805.1 Gypsophila paniculata | reverse complement strand
TAATAACATTTTTAGTATCGACAATGACCCTTCAACTTTCGTTCATTTTTATGATGTTAGTAATGGACTTATCTCCACAATATAGATACAACGTGTTTAATTACCATTTTGGGATTGGTTTACACGAAATTAACTCTCTAATAAAAGCAAGGTATGATAGCTAAGACCGATATATACATAATCAGAACAAAGTTTTGTTTTATGCATAAAAAAGACTTACATAAACTCGAAAATATCCGTAACTGACCTGATTTAACCCAAATTCAATATACTTGATCTCGGTTAATAGAAACTGTTGTATATATACAATGGTCTTACACAAATCCTTCCGTAAACTCAAAGTAATAGCAAGGGTTTGAGGACTAGTCCCTACTCTAATGTTTGAAATGGAAAAACAAAGTATAATTAGTAAGCAAGTGGGCTTAATTTTTACTTAATCATATCTATAAACATCCACTAATCCACATAAATACATAATGTCAACATTTTCTACCACAAAAATAACTTGTTCAAAAGAAAAAAAACACCTTTTCCACCAAAACAATTAAATATTCACAAGACTAATAGGGAGGATCCTAATCATTAATATTTTTTCAATTTTTAATTAGAATTTTCGAAACTTTTTCTAATATACCTTATTTCATTAGCTTTTCCCACATAAAATTTTCGCTTCCTAACCTACAATCTTAACTCCACCACTAAATATATTATTATATTATATTACAAAATCATTTTTATTTAATATATTATTATTATTAACGATTTTAAACTTTAAAAATAAAAGACGATCAATCCTTTTATTCCTCTAAAAAAAAACACTATATGTCACCAAAACCATTACATTAAACACAATAATCACATAACATTTACACAATCACAATAACATTCTCTTCTCACCAAAAACAAACTTTTTTTTTTTTTCTCTCTAACCTTTTTTTGTGTATAATTATATTGCACATTAAACTAACTACTATATAATTCAAAAATTATTTTAAAAAAATATTAAATTTTAATCATTAATATTATTATTAAAAAAAATAAGAGAATAAATGTGGCAAAAACATCATACTAAAACATCATCATCATCTAGTTACAGAGAATCAATTAAAGCTCTTGAAGCTGATATTCAACATGCCAACACTTTGTATGTTCTTCTTCCCTTCTATTTTTCGTTTTTTTTATTATTACGTATTCATATTTCGTTTTGAGCCGTTTTAATTGATTGTATATAATATATATATATATATCTTTCCATTTTGGGACACAATATTATGCTTTATAAGTGTAAATTGACTAAAATATCCTTAATTTTATTTTTGGCCCCACCTCCAACTAGTTTTAATGTAAGGGTAAATATGGAACAATAATTAAGTTATTTTTTTTTTTTTTGTTGAAAAAAAAAAATGGAATTTTGCTGAATCAAAAGTCAGGGTATGTTGTAATTTTTGATAAGTTGGAATAATTGATTCAAAAAGTTGATGGTAAGTTTTGTGAGGGACCGTTTTTTACTTTCAAAGTGTAAGACCGATAATAAATGAGGTCATATTAAAGAAAATGGTGAAAGTCCGTCTTTTTTGAGACTTTGCGTAAAAAAGTGTGTTTTTTTTGGGTTGTAGAGTTGTCCATTTGATTTGGGTTACAATTTGATTGAACAATAAGGTTGAATATCCAGTGTTTTGAGTAAATTCTCAAATAAGATCGTTGTATGGCAGAGCGGTTTTATGTACTTTTGGACTAGATGAAAGTTCAAAACCGTTGTACGTCGTACAGGAACTCTCAGATAGTAATTCTGAATGTACCTTGAAAAATGCACAATTTGGACTAGAATTGAAGGGTTCAAAAGTTGTGGTCTTTGGTTTTGAAGGACTTTTGATTAGGTCCTTAATTTTGAATGAATTTGAATGGCTTTGTTTAGCTTGTATTATTGTAATAAGAAGCTTTGAAAATGTATCTATGTATGACTTGGCCAATACATGTAATTCAATTAGTTTCGTGTTTGGGGGCGTTCCTAACCCCCCATTCTTTTGGACTTATTGGAGTTGAACTAAAACGAACTAAATTGATGAGCAAAATTGAGCTAAGCTGAATGCTTAAATAAAGCAAACTGGCTCACTAAATCGCCAAACGCTTTTTATAACTTGAAGTAGTAGTCGGTCGATGTTGTTTTCTTTATAGCCTTATAGCCATCTAGAAGTAAACTGTCCATGTTTGCTGTGTGTTTCAACTCATTCTCATGTGTAATGGTGCATGACTGCATGCTTTACCTCGCCCTAGGCGAGAGCCTTTGAGCCTTTAGGAAGATTTTGTTTTTGTTGTCGTTGTTCAAGATTTAGTCATTCAATGCCAAATTTTCTGTGTTTGTGTCGTGTAATCTGTTTTCACTCTTCAGTTCTGTTTTTGACGAAGTTGTGTTGAAATCCAGGGCAGCTTCGCTTCCAAGAGAATACTGTGGAGATTCTGTTCAGATGAGACTGTCTTACAGCCCGCTGGCACCGTTCCTTCTGGATTTGATAGAATGGATGGATTGTCGTTGCACTGATACCCTCCCTAATTTTTTGGGTCTGCATCAAATTTTATGCTACAAGGTGTGTCCATATCGGTGCTTAATTACTGCCGCTTATTCTGAAAATTTAAGAGTATTTGCATAATCGTCTTTTGCTTTGATATCGCCATCTTATTGTGGAACGGGTGTGATTGGATAGGTGTACTTTGACGGAATTCCAACTATGTCATCCCAAGAAAAGAAGGCCACTTTGAGGGATTTTTATGGTAGGATCGAATTATATTTTCCCTCGTTCTTATGTTATGTTCTCTTTATTCAGAGATGTCGAAAATGACGTGCCCGCAAATTTTGTCCATGCAGATGTCATTTACCCATCACTTATGATGCAAGATGGTGATTTGATTGAGCTCGACGATAATAAGAAACACACTAGGATGTCGGATAGCTTGAGCCGAAAGAGAGTTGACGAGAAAAGGAAGCTTTTTGACAAGGATTGGGAAAGGGATGAGGAGTGCGGGATTTGTATGGAAATGGGCTCCAAGATGGTCTTGCCCACCTGTGGACATTCCTTGTGCATCCGCTGCTTTCACGACTGGTATGTTTACGATCCACCCTTAGTAGCTTTAGCATAAATGGAAGTGTCGTGTCGAATAATCTCAACACTCAAAGTGAAGTGTCAAAGTAACATCAACCCTTTGAATCTCCGATGTTTTATTCTTCCCTTAATGTCGAATGATAGGAATTCAAGATCGCGGTCCTGCCCATTCTGCCGGGGAAGCCTAAAGAGGGTCAGCTCGAAAGACCTGTGGGTTCTAACCAATAATTACGACGTGGTTGATTCCGTCACCATAGCCAGAGAGAACCTGAGCCGTTTTTACCTCTACATTGACAGCCTGCCAGCTGTGGCACCGGATACGCATATCTACGTATATGACTACATGATATAATCAACACAAGAAAAGCAACACAGCCACGCAACTCGTAAAGAAGCCAAACCTGACAGTATATAGTAAATGACATAACGTTCTCATATTTTGTTGGATCAACAACCGTCAACGATATCTTCAGTCGACAGACGTGAAGACATTGAAGACAATTTGAATTTAGGCATGGAATAAGAGCGCTACTCAGTTAGGTAACTATGACGTCTATAACTTGATGTAAGAGCCAAGCACAGGTATGCTTGACCCCTTACCTGCCTTTTAGAATTTAGGGAAGGAAATGGCAAGCGACTTCAATATTTTTCGGGTTAGCCTCACATTACTTCGACAATATATGTTGAGGTTTCCCATTGCTTTGTTTTGGAGAGTGTAACATACCTTGTGTGCATTGAGGGCTTTCCCTTTCAATAATTTGGAATAAAATGTTGTGTATGACGATCTTAGACTTGAGGTATATAATGTCGTGAAAAGGGCTCAAATTATACACAAGAAAATGTACCCTCCTTACCTATCATCCTCAGTACTCAGTAGTAGCCTATCATCACATATCAAACCAAAATTTACTTGATTTTCCCGTTTACAGTCCGTCTTCGAGTTGCTTGTCGTGACAGACATATCAGTATATCAGGTTCCGTTTCTCCATGCTTCCTGCAAGAGTCTATACCGGATGACGTCTCTGCCTCCGCTTCCCTTAGGCATCCAGTTTGGTTTTGACGAGGAAGGCGAAATGCAGAGGTTCTTAACATTGATTGTAGACAGTGGAACACTCAGCTTATCAAGCTCATCATCACTGTTATGAGATTTTCTCAGCAACGATGACCCATTTTTCTTGTGTCCTGGATTGCTTACGTTCTCTAATAGACTTGAGAACAATGAAGTCGGGAGAGGTGAGTAAACTACCGGCTTTGCAACACAGGGGAACTCTGTTATGCAATCATTCGAGTCCTCGAGAGCGTCCTGAGAGTGTCCAGGAACCAGTTATGTCAGGAAACAAAATGTTCAGAACTGTCATTTGAGCTAGACCTTATAAAGTGACTGCACTCGAAAATGACCTAACCTAACTCGTCCAACATGACTCATTTTGAACTTTGATCAATAAGAACCTACTCCAAATGACCTGATTCAAACCTAATACGTAAACTTTGACTCGAAATTAATGATATGAGCCTGTAAATAAGACCATGCTCGAAACAGATCGAAACTAGAAAACTTCAATGACCCGAACATGAATGACCCGTTTGCAAGGTGTAGTTCCGACAAACTAGGACTAACCTCAGAATCCAATGCATCAAGAAATTCCTGTGAGATAGGATTTGGAGAGAAATCATCTGGTACAAAGTTGGAGAACACCCTTTTGACAAGAGGACCTCCAAGTATAGGACATACCTACAAGTTTAGGTAACACAAGATATCAAAATAATGCTCTTCTGATAAGAAACACTATTTCAGGTGTTAAAATGCAAGGCAATTTTTTGTCACCTCCTTCCTAGTAGTCACGTCTGAGAGCATTCCAAGAGGAAGCATCATGAGATTGCCCAATGCATTCAGGAGATGGAAGGCCTTAAAAGACGACTCATCGTGATTGTCGTCAGCACCGAAGAAGTCACCAAGCCATTTAGACCAACTTCCAACCTAGTTACAATAATAATGTTAGCAGTAATGTAGTCACTGACTCACTGTCCTATCATATTTAGGCAAAGCATTGGAGTAAACACTAACAGCATTCTTTAACTGAGCACCAGCGCCGAAACTCGATTTCCCAGCTGAAATAGGAAGAACATTAAGCTCAGTGATGGGGTCAGACATCGGATCTGTTGGCATTCCTTCATCTGAATCGCGAAGAATAGCATTGAACATGGCGACATCTAGTCTGTCTGCCAGTTGCTCCATCACCTAGACATCAAGAAAGGAAAATATCATGATTTCACAAGACATTTGTCCGACAAACACAGCAAACGAAGAACAATAAAGAGACATATGTGATACCATTCTCGATAACATTGGCAAGCAACCACAGTCATGACCTCCGGCTCGAATCGGACAAAGCTTCTCACAGGCATCTTGGAAGGCTTTTTTCCAAAGGTCTATTGAAAAATTGCCTTGCTCTTGATCTCCCAAACCAAATCTCCACGTCTGAGTTTTTCGTGTAGTAAGACTCTTCTTTCCTTTTTTCTTCCGTATAGGCTGCATATGCGGAGCAAAACTCTGCATAAACACAATGAATGTCAAACATGTAAGGAACGGTTAATCTTCTGAAGAATTACCGTGAGGCTGCAATAAAATCAGTAGAAAATCGAGGGAAGAAGTAGCAGTAAGAAAGAGCAGGAAAAACCTGCCACCATAAGCCCTCGACAATGCGAAAGAAGATCCAAGCTTCAACCTTCTCTAATGCCATGATGAATGTCTGAGGATCTTCCCAGTCACCCACGACATCTGTCGGGTCATTCAAGGGAGATTTCTTCTCGGATTTCTTTCTCCTAGCTTTGGTCTCTGATCTAATCAGTTCAGCTGATGCCGGAGTTTCTCCTATTATCTGATTCACCATGGCTCTCAGAATTATGGAATTCGATAGCCAGAAAGTCAATCTGTCCAACAAAACGACATCAACAATAGAACCCTAGGGTCTGAATGGCAATACTATGTCATATTTCGAGTACTCCAACTGTTACGTAACTATATACGAATAGCAGACAGTTTAGTCAAACATTTTACTTGCTTAAATCGTACCACAAATCCAAAGAGCAGTGAAACTCGAGCTCCATTACAAATGGAAACGCTTTCAAAAACAAATTCGGTAAAAGAAAAGGTACGATTACATGATGATGCTCATACCTGGAAACATCATTGCCACAAGCCTTGGAAACCAAAACCAGTCCTGATATTATAGTTCTAGCAGAACTAGCCTTCTTAGATTGCGATCCAGTTTCGTAAACATGACGATAAAACCTTGAAAGACGCCTAGCCGAAGCATGGACTTTCCTTTTGGAGTTCAGATGCTCAGCAGACACAGCATACAGTCCAATCTCAAGTGCAGCAGCTTCTCTCAACTCTTCTTCAAGCATCTCGATTCTTAATTCAAGTTCCAATTTACTGTTATCAGGTTTAGCAACGTTTTTCTTTTCCTTCTTTTCGACCTTTTCCTGACTTTTAACGTCGACTACCACCTCTTTAACAGTACTTTCTTCTCTTGTCCTTTCCGATAACTGCAAAGCAGTCAGAGGAGCTGATATAACAAGAGTATCATCAGAAGCATGCCTGGCTGACTTCATGTGCTTCAATTTATCGCCAATGCCATGAAAATCGAGCCCCTTTTTGCCAAAAATCAGGTTACTAGTACTTCTGATAGTTTTTCTCGCAGTTGCGACTTCCGAGAATCTGCTGAACACATTCTCTCTGTCTGAGCTCTTCCTCCCTGAGCTCCATTCATCCTGTCCTATCTCTGTCTGTTCTTTCTTCTCGCTTTCTGAATATTTTCTATCGTGCTTTCCGTTTTCTTGAGTCTCTGAAGCACCACCGAGATCCGAATTAAGACCCACCTGATATCATCAAATCATCATACAAATTTCAAATTCTAGCATAATGCATAAAACTGAAGCGATGCAGACGATGAACAGAAGGAATCATGAGTTACACGCTTACATTAACAAAGTTAAGTATTTCATCCATCTGAAAAGTCTTATTCCCGGCCTGTAATCCAGTAGGACACCTCGTCAAACACTCCTCCTCATCATCATCGGTGATAGACGCAATCTCCAAATCATCCTCACAAGCCTCACTCATCATCTTCAACACAGACTCAATGCCTACATTATCAAAAGGTTGAATGTGTACAAGTAGTGTCGGATCACTTGCACCTTTCGCAACCTTAATTGTTATCGGAACAACGACAGTCTGAGTATCCCTGATAATTCCGTATTCTGCAAGGTTTATACTGGCAGTCCCCAATAGTTGACCGTTTATAGCCTTATCCTTCTTCGGTTCATACAAGTTGAAATCCAAATTGTTCTTCTGAAACCCCTGGCTTTTACTGACCAATGTCACAGGCAGCTTGAAGAACTCGTTGAACTCGATCTTCCCGTCATCAAAACCATTCAAGGATGGGACTCCAGGAGGTAAGAATCCAGTGTTATGCTCACCGTTTTTCCACTGTATTAACACCGTCTGCACAGAACATAACGCTACAGAAGGCGGCCATGGTTTGATCTCTAATACACTCACTATGTAGTCCACTTGTAATGTAATGGCCTTTTTCTTCTTCTTTCCTAACACCATTTTGCTGATTCACCAAAGTTAACAAATAGACGAGTCTGACACTGGGACACGTCCTTGTAGATTGTAGTCGAGCCTGACACAGGGACACCTGCTTGTAGACTGTAGTCGAGTCTGACACACGTCCTTGTAGATTGTAGTCGAGTCTGACACAGGGGCAAGTGCTTGTAGATTGTAGTCGAATCTGACCCAGGGCCACGCGCTTGTAGATTGTAGTCGAGTCTGACACAGGAATGCGTGATTGTTGACTCAGGGATACGTGCTGGTAGACTCTAGGACAAGTTTTTTAGGCTGTAGTCGAGTCTGAGCAACGTAGATTGTAAGAAACATGAAAAACTACAACAAAAGCCAAATTTAGCTACAAATTTTATGTTTGTGGAGGTAAATTTGCAACATTAAAAGCCAAAAAGCAATATGAATGATGGAAATATTGAGCTATTTTTTTTTTTTCAATGCAAAGTGGTTTAGTAAACTACTTAAAAATTGTGTTTGACTTGAGGATGCCGTCATTAGCGCAAACAATTATGCTTACCCACTTCTAAAATACGTACTTTTTTTGGAATGTCATTGAAAACTGTAACATAGTTCTGTGCACGTACCCCAACCTTAGATCAGGATATGACCTAGAAATACGAGGTCGAGCTAGTTTAACGCGTAAAGTCATGAGGGATCGCATTTATGACTTCAGTTCAAAAACTGTAATCATAGGCGTCTTTCTCGAGGCTAAAATTTATGAGACACAACACACAAGCCAATATTTCATAGAATTGCCATACACAAAAGAAAAACCCCGATGAATACACGTCATAAAAGGAAAATGTTGCATATCTATCGTATGGACTGTTATAGAATATGAGGAATCATTATAAAGGATCATGTCTACCCTTAATTATAATTTTTCGGTACCATAGATATGATTGTGTTTCCTTCACGTTTGGTTATGTGTTCAATGGAGTTGATAACAGGATCAAAAGCGGTCTAATGTATGCAACCTGATTCGCTAAAGCGCTGTTTATAATTGTTTGAAACCATTAACATAAACACAAATGAGTCCAAAAGCATTTGGGAAGCTTGAAGCTATATTTTATTGAATTTCCTTTTTGACTTATGAGGAAGGTGGTGGGAAAAGAAATGATTGAAGAAGCATCCACGTTCAAATGATGTGTTTTTTTGTAGACCATTTCTCCATATGGCATGCACATAAAGCATAATAAGAGCGAAAAATGACGGTAACCCAATTAACTCGACTTTTGGATGGGGATGGTCTAATGTGTGTGCAGGGCATCATCCCTTATCGATAAAATTAGGGACAGTAACATCAATTCATAATAATGAGTCTGCCTTGTGTGAATCTGTCTCACAGTAAGAACAAACGTAAATCCTTCTGAATATTTGTTTCTGTTTCGATTATGTAGTGTAATGGGAGTATGGGACTGTCTCACCGTGAGACGAACTCATGCAATAATTGGTACAGACGAAGTATGCCATGTTCCAAACAAATCCTCAGTACAAGTCAAGTAATTGAAGTTCCAAACAAATCCTCAGTTTATAAGCTCAAAAGTTTTACAAATCAGACATAAAAATGTGCTTTAATAAAAGCCAACCTCTTATTTTGGCAGCATAGTAAAAATGAGTAAGGCTCTATGACCTTACACTGGAGATTAACTCAGATAACATTGTAAAAATTGTCTGTTCATTGCAGACACGTCTTCAGGTCGTAATAAAATTACAGTATCGAACAAATACAGCGAAGTAGCAGATGCATCTTCTAAATAGAACAAAATCCTAGCACATACATGATCTCGGAAGTCTTAAATTATCTTCACTGGGGTAATCTCTACCCTACAGTCTCTTATTCCACAACTTCCCCAAAACCGAGGACCTCTGCACAAGAGAGCACACGAGATTTGTCATCGGGCTATAAGCGCAACATGTTTCTGTAAGGCAACATCTCAAATGTGTGTCGACGACCAGTTGGTCTAGAGAAAGACATTGTACGGATACAAAAAGGTGTTCACAGGTATAGTTGCATTACGTGGAAATAAGTTGTTTTGTGCATACAATGGTTCTCATATCAGTTTTGATGATTCACAAATACTTCGTCTGCTGATTTTTCCATCAACTTTTTAATAAATGATGTTTTGGGTTTTGAGCCGGTGAATTGGTTTAACAGAAACAAGTACTAAACGAGTAAAATCACGAAATGCATAGCATTATGTTTGAAGCAAAACAGTTTCATAGGAGTATACAAATTCATGATAATTACTCGATATAGTATGTTTTAAGAGATCTTTCCTTATTAAGATTGACAAGAATGTCTCAAAAGGTTTAACACTATACTCCGTATACAGTATACACCTATGAATTTCAACATTAGACATATTCATTGGTCATCAAAGGGTGGAAACAGGAATGTGCAAACTGAAAACCTGATATAAACCTTGGTCCAAGTCACAAAGTCAAAACGCAAAAGTTTGCTGTCATGCATCGAGGCTAAATAAGTCTGGAGCAACTTGACGGAAGTAAACAGGATGATTAGTAAAGAGGAGGCCAATAACCTGAGAGAGAGAACCTAGGCAGTCGCCTCCAGCAGACCTCTTTTTTCGGCTTCAATCAGCTCCCTGGCTGCATGTTCTTTAATTCTTCTCTCAAGCTCGGGCCTGAAGTGTCTAATAAGACCCTGAACCGGCCAAGCAGCAGCATCCCCCAAAGCACAGATAGTATGTCCCTCGATCTGCTTTGTTATCTCTTGAAGCATATCGATTTCCTCGAGCTTAGCATTCCCGACTTTCATCCTCTCCATAATCATCCATAGCCAGCCTGTTCCCTCCCGGCATGGAGTACATTGTCCACAACTCTCGTGCTTGTAGAAATACGACAACCTAGCTATGGCATCAACGACATCAGTGGATTTATCCATCACGATCACAGCAGCAGTCCCCAAACCTGCAAAATTAGTTTGTTGTTAAGTGTTACAAACCTTATGTAATGTTACCTTGTACAAGAGAGTCACCAATAACACCAACAAATTTCTCTCACACCTGATTGGACGGCCTTAAGTGCGTCAAAGTCCATCAGCACGTCATCACATATGTTTTTCGGAAGTAGTGGGACCGACGAACCACCAGGTATTATTGCAAGTAAGTTATCCCATCCACCTCTCACACCACCACAGTGCCTCTCAATCAGTTCTTTCAACGGAATGCTCATTTCCTCCTCGACTGTGCAAGGCTTGTTGACATGACCTGAAATGCAGAATAGTTTCGTGCCTGAATTGTTCTTCCTGCCGAAACTAGCAAACCACTCTGGCCCACGTCTTAGAATGGTCGGCGACACTGCCACAGTTTCCACATTTGTGACTGTAGTAGGGCATCCATATAAACCAGCGTTAGCGGGAAAAGGAGGCTTCAATCTTGGTTTTCCTTGCTTCCCCTCAAGACTCTCCAAGAGAGCCGTCTCTTCACCACAGATGTAGGCGCCAGCACCGTAGTGGATGTGAACGTCAAAATCATAACCAGACCCACATGCATTTTTGCCCAAATATCCAGCTTCATATGCTTCTTGTCTAGCCTTTAGAAGATTCAATCGCTCATTCACGTATTCACCTCTTATATAGATGTAAGCAGCACTAGCCCTCATTCCCACTCCGGCAATGAGGCAACCCTCGAGAAGTTTGTGAGGATCATGCCTCATGATTTCTCTATCCTTGCATGTTCCAGGTTCACTTTCATCTGCGTTGACAACAAGGTATGAGGGACGCCCATCCGACACTTTTGGCATGAAGGACCACTTTAGACCTGATGGGAAACCAGCACCGCCACGTCCACGGAGGCCAGACTTCTTCATTTCACCTACAATCCAGTCAGTACCCTTCAAAACCAAGTCCTTGGTTCTATACCAGTCACCACGTTTCATGGCACCTTTCAAAAAAGGGTCATGTATCCCGTATAAATTTGTGAAAATGCGATCCTCATCTTTCAAGCCACCGAAGTGAGTTCTCTCTGGAGGAGGTGGAGGCGGTGGGGCCTGGGGAGTGTTTGATGTTGAAGCAGCCTGGGTGTTGAATAATCTGCTGTAGCCTGCACCCAACTTGTCACAATTACCCCGTAGCAGTGTGCTTCTTTGAGCACTAAGAATACCCCTCAGGGGTGCCTGTCGATGAAAGAAATACAGGGTCAAGAGGATGGATTGAAAACTATCATTCAGAAGAAAGGATAAAGAGTCCTAATTTTGACAAGTCATTAACATGCTTAGATCATTAATAGAACTCTTAAACTACAACATACATAAGCAAGCAGGCTACAGTGTCCCAAACAAGTAGGCGGCACAACCAGATCTACATAGACAAGGCCGAGGTATGCAACATGCCAACATCCATTGTCTTGTAGAAGATGAATCATATAAGGAATGTGTAGGTCTGCAGAAGCAAGCAAAGAGCAAACTAAACAATGTAGTTTTCTCTTCTTCTTTTTTTCCGTGGAGCTACGTATTCCTATCACAATTTACAAGCTACAAAATGATAAGATATCCCCAAAAGAGATACTAGAGGTTGCTTAAACCTAGCTAAAAAGGTGTGAAAGCAATATCCCTACAGCTACGAGCTGTGCTGCATTAGCCATGCAGTGTCTCAGCCCCATACTTCAAACATCACTTTGTAGAGAAGAAATGGCGAGCTAATCTCCAAATTCAGCCATGCAAGCACAATACCACAGCGCCAATGTACCTCTTATTCTAACCTCCAAATGCTTAAGGATAGTTTCCCATCAAACTCCGTTGTTTTACCATGTCAAAACAGTCAACGGTGACGAGAGTACCCGAAGAAGAAGACTAGACGATATCAACAAAGGGCACTCAAAAGATTTTCCCTACAGGAATGCCATTCCACACAAGTTTCAAGTGTCGATTATGCAGCACTGCCACTTAGCATGTAATTGGTAACCTTCACTAGCAGCACACACCCAAACAATTCTGCCACTAAAATAATAGCTTTGCACTATTCAAAACCCATACGAATATGATCACTATGATATAAAACCCTCAATTTCTAAGCTTCGACTACCAACTCCAAATCATCAAAACCAGTTAAAATGTGGCATCATAAACGACATAAAACCCACCATAATCATAATTACAATCCAAACCATCCCATAATGAATTAGAGCCCCCCGATATCAACTCCACGCTACTGAAACCATATCAATACATCAATCACATTAATATATGGAGCGTGAACATTTCCGTTCTCCTAATACTTTATGCACCAAAAGTCCCGAATTTAACCCCATCACAATCATACTTACTATCGCAAACAACTTTAACAATGAATTAGAGCGCCCAAGGTCAAATCCACGCTTCGAAAACCACAAAGTTCACTCTACACATCATCACATTGAAAGTGAAGATTTCCATTTCCCAAAACGTTTGTGCATCAAAAATCAAGACTTTATACTCAGCAAACTCAAACCGATACGATACGACACATTACCTTCTAAGTATCAGAACTCCTACAATCTACAAACATGTCTAAGCATAACATTGAGCTAAAAATCATCTAGCACATACTTTCTCCGTTCCATTCAATTGTATACGTTTGGTTAAATAAATCTCACAAGAGAATAAAAGCGTATACAATTCAATGGAACGGAGGAAGTATGATTAAAATCAATTGCATCACCAATTGAATTCCCCACAAAACCAATTATTCTCAATAAAATTGGAAAATAATGACAATAATTTCCCATCAATTTACAATTTCAATAAAAATTATTACAAAGCAATAACAAACACTATCAATATACAAACAATCAAGCAAAAAACAATGCATTTTAGAGCAAATAAACAACAACCCACATAATATTTTTACTTTTACTAGATCTAACTGCAACAAAAACGACCTAAAAATGAATAAATCGTAAACCCATGTGAAAAAATCTGGAAAAAAATGAACAATTAAAGCAGAAAACAATTAAAAATTGAAATAAACCTAATTAAAATTGAAAAAGATTGAAACTTTATGAAATTAATCGAGAGAATAACGTACCATATTGTGGATCAAGGATGAAGAAGAGTGAATTAAATTGAAAAAATGGGTGATTTTTTTGAAGATTTGAGGGAGTTTTTGAAGAGATGTTGAGTAATAAGTTGATTTGGGGGAGATTGTGTGTTGGACTTTAATTTTAATTGGATTGGGCCATTTTCTTCATGGACTATTATGTTTGGGAAATAATAAAGAAGAAAATGAAATGACGTCATCGGGTTATATCGAGTTTCAGTAACATCTTCTCACATATATGAGGACGATGAGGTAGGCTCCACGAAATGAAAAAAATAATATCAAAATTTTGTGATACTGAGTTATGGTCCGTCAAATATTCTATTTTCATAGGTAGAGGGGTATAAGTGACGCGTATAACTGATAAAATGGAAAAGTTGAGGATACAAGTGAGAAAAAATAAAACTAATTTGCGCATACGAGTAATTATCTATAAACGATAAATTAGGCTCGGCTCTTGAGGTCTTAATTTCAGCTCAGTTTTGTTCAGTTCAAATAATTTCAGGTCAATTCAGGTTCAACAAATCTAAAAAAATAAAGTTAAGTACCTTTTGTTTTGGTCACTTGTTTACCCTTTTTATTTTAATTTTAAGATTGATAGTAAATACGGAGTATAATTTAAACCTCGTAACATCCAAAAATATTAACTAGATACGGACATCTTCGTCCATCAAATTGAAAGGAGCATAACAATGGTGATTTTAAGTTTTTAACAAGTTATGTTAATCATGTTCATAAGTAGTCTTTTATTTGTATTTTATTCACAACCATCCATTTTTTTTCCAAACATAAGCTATAGATAGATCATTCATAAATATAGTCACTAATAACACGTAATTGTAGGATAGATTAACTTATTTTGTTCTGCATGCAACAAAGTTTAAATAAACATCCGCCAAAACTTGAACTTTAAACACCAACAACAATAATCCAAAATAATTCAAACACCATCTCATCGTTGTAATGTAAGAATGAATACATACAACAAGAAAACCCCTATTATTTTCTTAATAACAAGTAATTTGTTTTTATTTATGGTTGTTAGCGAAGCCTCTTTTGGACTCGGAACAATTAAAGTTTCAGCGCTAAATAAGTTAAGTGACAAGAAACATTTACAAATTCATTGCAAATCTAAGGAAGATGATCTCGGGGTGCATAAGCTTAAAACAAATCAGAAGTACGAATTCAAACCCGAACTAAACTTTTGGGGAACAAGCGATTTTTACTGTGGATTTGTGTTTGATGGAAAACTACATTGGTTCGACATATTTGTTCAAGAAAGGGATCGAGGTTGGTGTGCATATGACCAGGATAGGTGTAGATGGCATGTTTATGACGATGGTCCTTGCATGTATGATTATAGGTCGGAAAAATTCACCTATTGTTACCCATGGAATAAAATTGAATAGGTATATATAATACAGAGTACATATTTTGTTTTACTATATGTGCGTGTTTGGCTTAAGCCTTATCTAATTTTGGATTGATATAAAATCATAATATTTTTTGTTTGAATTTCAATGAAATGATATTCATTATATAGTTTTTTTAACAATGTATTTTGCTATCGATATGAAGCTATGAACATTACACAGGTGATCAACAACTTTTCATTTAATCAATGATTGACATCTTCACGATGAGTTATAATTTGTAATGTTTTCATATACAAATTGATTTATCATTGCACATTTGAAAAGTGGTGTTATAAAAACTATGTAGGAAATGAAAACTTCCATAAATTAGACATATTATTGCGTATACATTATACATGCATAATAGATTATACAACAATATTATCAACAATTCAGACCAATTTGAATATATCAAAATACAATCTAGGCGTTGTAAACATTATCTAAAACCTTAAACCATCCCATCCCATCCCATTCCAAATATACTAAAACACAGTTTTTCTCACCTATTTAATGCCACATGTCGCATTCTCATTCAATTTTTTCCCTGCAAAACACCCTCTACTATATTTTGGCAATAATTTATTTCTATACTCATATAATATTTTTTTATCTACTCACTATAAAATACACTTAAATATTGTATCTTCAATAATTTTTCTTTTTTAATTCTTTTCAAGTTTTCATAAAAAAATATGTAAAATTTATTTTCTTTCTATTATTTTTATTCATGTTTTATATTCACTAAATCAAATATAAATATTTAGATTAA
>JAUEKU010226194.1:0-15954 GCA_032274805.1 Gypsophila paniculata | reverse complement strand
AAAAAAAATAACATATGATATATAACTTGTTTACAAAAATAAGAATATTGAAAAATGATAATTAAATGAAGAAACATATTATACAATTGTGGCAACATATTATATAATTGTGGTAACATATTACATAAAAATGGTTGAGAGAGAATATGCTGACAAATTTATGTAAAATGTTATCATTTTTGTTTATTTTGTTACCATGTTAAAAATTTTACGTATTTATTTATTTTTTTTTTTTTTATCAAAAATTTAAAAAAAATATTTAAAAAAATAAAAAAAAAATTGGGGTGGATAAGATCCGACCCGTCTTAAAATTAAGACGGATCGCCCCGTCTTAAACAAGAATTTGTGATAAAGTAAAGGCAAATTCTCAAAGGACCAACACGTGAAGATTAGTCAACTTATATCCCTATAACCTAAAAGCCACAAATTGGAACACTGTTCCAGCTACAGTGCAGCGTTTGTGACTTGGCCTTTGCGCGTGGGCCTCAAGCGTGGGCCGAGAGTACGCCTTACTACTTTTGGGCTAGGGGTTTCTGAAGGTGGCCTTACTGCTTTTGGGACAGGGGTTTCTAAAGATTGCCTTACTTTTGGGCCAGGGGTTTCTAAAGGTGGCGACACTACTTTTGGCCCAGGGGTTTCTAAAGGTGGCATTACTACTTTTGGGCCAGGGGTTTCTATGCCTTTGCACGTGGGCCTCAAGCTGCAACCTTCGCGTGGGCCTCAAGAAGACTTTACTGTTGGCCCAGGGGTTTCTAAAGGTCTGTGTTGCTTAAGTTCCTTCGAATAGGGGATTGCGGAGAGATATGTTTACTGTTGAGCGTTCAATTAGGGTTTCTGTTGATCCTACGATCGAGTACAACAGTACGATTTGTGCTGCAGGGGCATGGTGATAGAAGTTAATAGAGGTATGGGAAAGTGTACTTCGCAATTAGAGTGTAGGTTTGCAAGCATGTATATATATAAGTTCATTTGGGAACTTCTGCATCATTGGTTGTTCGACATCAGCTGGTCTTTAGCAACCCCCACAAAAAGGAGGTCGCAGACTAACAAAGAGCAGGTGTGTAGGGGAGACTATAACATTTTAGTTATGGAAAACTCCGAAAATTTAGACAACATGCGAAATGTGTTTGTGGATAACTAATATTGTTGTACATTCTTGCAGAGGGACGACAGTTTTCAGAGTCGATCGCAGTGGAGGTAAATTCCAAAACATTAAAAATTCAATGCATGTTGCGCCCCTTGGTCTTTGAACTTGCCTTGGATTACCATGCCTCTGATATTAGACGACTCTGCTATTTGGCTGTTAGTATTTCGGAATTGGAGGGCTGTGGAGTCTATTAATTTGCTTTCTGTTAGGTGGCATATAGTCTTGGGTCGTTGTGAAAATTTGGTTCGATGAATTTTGGATGCTCCGTTTATGGAAAATGTGAAACTTTTAAAGTGTTAAATTGCCTCGTGTGCTAGATAGGTGGTTGACTCCCATTGCTAAAAATAATGTGTCTGTTCGATTAATGTTTAGAACCGATCAGGATTTTGCTGTGCTAAGAGCCATCTCTAAATTACTAATGAACTCCATAAGACAGTGTTTTAGTGCTTTCAGTAGGCTGATCAGTCTGTCGTTCTTGCAAAACTCGGACCCAACAAATATTTGAGAGTAGCAAAAAAACCCAGAAAAACAAAAAAAATATAAGGAAAAGGAATAATATTGTTAGAATTGGCTTGGAACCACTAACTGAATTTGCAAGGTACGACAGCTTGTTTTTGGGGTTTGTGGAACATGAGATGACGTTTGTGAGATTCGAAATAGTTATAGGGTGGCTTTGTCAACTTTAACGAAATAGGGTAGCTAGGGTGTGGGAAAATGGTTTGGTTAGCAAACTATCGTTAGCGCTAGCAAAAATTAGCTGGGAAAATGTAAACCTAAAACCTGATGCGCAATTCAAGCCCCCCCAAAAAAAAGGAACGGTCCAAGTCCGATAACTAAAAGTTCTACTCATGGGATGGATGTGGAAAACTACAATTGTTAGGAAAACAGATTGCCTCTTAATTTAAGTACAGAATAGTTGTGGCTGTGCAGAGCTTTGGGTGCAAGACTGCCTCTTAATTTAAGTACACAATGGTTGTCTGAGGTCTGCAGAGAATTGTGGTAAACCCTCGCTATTAACGGCAATTTGCCACTCACCAATTACTGCATGCACAGGTAATGGCAGCCCCTGCCACCGAGATTAGGATACCCTTTTGCCAGCTTTTGGAAAAAATAGCAGTCTTCTTGGGGTTTGAGGAACCAAAGTACTGCAGTATGGATGCGATTAGGAACACTGCATATGTATCGGTGGAACCAGATGTAGAGGGCATGTCTTACGTGTATGTAGGAGACGAGGCAACTAAAATTTCCGACTCTTATGACAGTGCTGCTCAGAAAGCTGTGAAAAGCCTTATGGAGATGTTTGGTGTAGGTATTAGGGATGTTACCTACGTCAGGAAAATAGCCCTTGAGGAACAAACTTATTTATATGGTCTTAAGCGGGAGGAATTAGAAGCTATTGAAGCTGGCTGTTCTGGGAACCTCAGAATGTGCAAACAAATGGAACCACCAGCTAAGGTTTTTTGTGCTCTCAGCATAGATTTCACGGCACTTTTTATGGTAATCATAAAAAGGTTGGAAATAAAATGCAGCGATGTTGAGGTGGTTCGAAAAAGCCAAGGAAGTATCGTATCGTGGGTCACCTCTGCTCCCTGTGCCAAGATTGCGCAGTCCCAAACAATCGTGAGCGACGACTGCCATACTCCTGTTGAGGCTCATGAAAATATGGCTGAAAAAGCCATAATTTACTTGATGCCTATATACAATTTGAAAATAGTTGATGCCAACTACGATGCAGTGCAGTCATGCTACCAGCAAATTAAGTGCGCTCTTGTGAAGGAGAGCTGCATGACAATCAGAGAAAGGGTCTGTGGAAATGCACGCAGCATCGGAGGGCCTGAAATGTGTGGTGAGCAGGAGTATGTCACTCCTACGGGTTCGCCGTGTAAGATTCCCCAAAAAAATGCGCCTCCGTTGCCTCCCAAAAAGCGTTGGTCTAAGAATTTAGGGGCAAGTGGGAGTGCTTCACAAGTTGAGGGCCAATCCCGTCCTGAGTATTTCAAGGTGCCAGCAGACTTTGAAAAAATGTTTACACCTTACTAAAAAACATGAAGTTGTTGGAAAACTTTGGGAGTTTCTTAATACTATTTGTAAAACGTAGTTTGTTCTGTGTCAAATTTCTAGGGTGAATGTGTTGTAACCTATGCAATGTTTACCTATTAATTAGTGATGGTAGTATGTAAGCTAGCCTAGGCAAATGCAGCTAGCAGTTCGAACTTGCTGAATCCAATGTTTAGATTTAATACTACTTGCCGATTTGTGTTTTGCAATGTTGAAAGTGGTTTACCTCAATAGAAATTGCGCCTAACAAAATGTGCTCTCCTGAATTGAATTGATCTAAAAAATTTCTGGAAAACCAAAACGTACACCCAAAAAAAATAGTTTCTGTGAATTTGTAGGGCGGCATTCAGTTGTGTTTTCAGTGTAGTTTGAAACTTGAAGTCGGTAGAGTCTGATGCATCTGTTGAAACAACTGCAATCCTTTAATGTCTGAAGTTCACACAGCGAACTTTTCAAATCCTTTGCTGTAAATTTGTCGAATAACACCTTGTTCCGTTAAGCGGCACCAAACAAAGATGACTTATCAACAATTATTGAAACCTAAAACTTTGCGCTCAGGCACACTGTCTTTGATTACAGTTGAAGTGCGTTCCATTACACGCGATGCCCTAATATTCAAAGTCGTACTTGTTGTGTGCAGGCGCCTGTGTTGAAATCCCTGTTTTGGAAAAAAAGACACAGAAACTTTGCATGGTTCCCCCTAAACCTTAGAAAGAAGGAAATAAACAACTTCGGCGTTGTCTCGCAAATTGGAACATGGGTAAGAAGCTGTTTAACAAATTGGAATGTCGGTAGATACGGTTACGCACAATTTGTAGTTACCTGATTAAAGAACTTTGAACTTAAAGTCTGCAAAACAGCGTGCTAATACGTAGAAACTGCAACATTTGGCAGCGGACGATTTCCCATACTACGAGTCTGTGCCTGTAGGAGGGCTGCCTAAACGACTTAAGCGGCTGCATTCGCAGATTGATGTTGGAACACAGCGGTATGTAGCCTTAATTAAGTTTCAAATGACAGAATACAAAATGCGATGTGCGTGCCCAAAAAATAAATGGTATAGTTTGGATAGCAGGCAAGGAATTGTTGGAGGATCAAGGTCGAGGGGCCAAGCAAAAAAGACAAGTGTTGACAATCTTAGTAAGTGTGGAATGCTGTGGAATATTGTAGTGGCTGTACACCCTACTATAAATACTCATGCTTATTTGTCGTGGCTGTTGTGTTTTAATAGAAATGCCAGCTGCGCACACGGGGCAAGGTTCAACAGTAGAATATTTGGAATTAACGGAGATGACAGTTTGTAGAGAGTGTGGCGCCAACAAACTGCAATATGAAACTGCTCATTTCTGTTGTGGCGCTGGTCAGGTGAAGCTGCCAGCCAACTCATACCCACCGCAAATTGCCAGGCTATTCACTTCTAGAGAAGAAGATGCCATTCATTTCCAAAAATACGCAAGATTATATAATAATCTATTTGCTTTTAGTTCAATTGGAGGAAATTTTGACGTGCAAACGCAAAAAGGTATCTATGTTTTCAAATTACACGGACAAATTTATCACAACATTCCTAGCTTAATTCCATCTGATGCTAAACCTAAATATTTACAGCTTTATTTTTACGATGGTCAGAACGAAACTGAGAATCGTACAAACTGTTTCCCAGAACTAAGGCAAGATATAATTGATATTCTTATGCAGGTAACGTTGGAAAATCCTTATGCTAAATTTTTCAGATCGCTTAAAGAACTTAATGTCACAGAAAACACACGAATTTTGTTGCAAAAGCACACGGTTCTGGATCAAAGGGTCTATAATGCTCCTACAGCTGATGAGGTTGCTGTGATCTGGACTGAGAATTCGTCGACAAGTGATTCGGGCGGCCCGCACATTATGGTTACTGGAAAATCCAATGTGTCGCACCGAATTATGCACTATTACGGATGCTATGATCCATTGCAGTACCCCTTACTATTTCCTAAAGGTGAATGTGGATGGACTCAGGGGATACAAAAACAACCAAAAGACAATGCTGCTGCTGAAACTCCTACAAGCGAAGATTTAATCACCTCTGTACAGTCAGCAGAGGCTTTATTCACGACTGAGGCTAACCGTAAGTCTGCTAAAGGCAACAGAAATACAGTTTTAATATCACAGCTGAAATTTGAAAATGTTGTAGACGGTTGTTTAATGCTATAGCTCGATCGATCCTATGCAGGTGCAGGCCAGAGACGCTCTGACGCCGAACGACATGTTTCCCCAAGAGAATATTACTGTTACAAACTCCAGAACAGGCCAAACAATCTCTTGCTCAGAGCTGGAAGGTGTCTTCAGCAATATATTGTCGACATGTACGTAAAGGTCGAAAACACCAGGCTCGATTACTTTCGGAACAACCAGTCGTCGATAAGGGCTGAATTATACCAAGGGATAATTGATACCATGGAAACTGGTGAAAATAGTGCCGCGAATGTTGGGCGAAGAGTTATCCTGCCTCCAACGTTTCTGGGTGGTCCTCGAGACATGAAGAAACGATATCTCAACGCCATGTCCCTTGTATAAAAATATGGGAAACCCGACTTATTTGTGACTATGACATGCAATCCTGCGTGGCCTGAGATTAAGGCTCAGTTAGGTGAAGGTGAAATGGCTCAGAATAGGCCTGATTTGGTTTCCAGGGTTTTTAGGGCTAAACTCATTACGCTTAAAAAAAAAATCCTAAATGAACAAGTGTTCGGCGAAGTTGCGGCTATGATTTATGTCGTCAAATTCCAGAAAAGGGGCCTGCCACACGCACATTTCTTGATAATTCTGAAACCAAGTTCCAGGCTGGTAGGTCCTGCAGAGTATGACAAGTTCGTTTCGGCAGAAATACCGTCGACAGAGAAACCCGAACTTAGGAAGTCAGTTCTTAGGCACATGATGCATGGGCCATGTGGTGAAATGAACCCTCAATGTCAATGCATGAAACATCAGAAGACAATGGGCCGGTGCAAGTATGGGTTCCCGAAGAGTTTTTGTGATACCACCACCAATAATGTAGAAGGCTATCCGCTGTACAAGAGAACAGACAATGGCGAATCTGCAATTATTAGGAAGCATAAGCTGGATAACAGGTGGGTGATTCCATACAACCCGTACCTTTTAGCACTATTTAATTGCCACTTAAATGTGGAGGTATGCTCGACGATACAAGCAGTGAAATATCTTTACAAGTATGTCTACAAAGGTCACGATAGAATAGCATTTAGTGTCTATGGAGCTGAACAGCCGAGGCCTGTCGATGAAATAGAGCAATATCAATCGGGGCGTTGGGTGTCGCCGTGCGAGGCTGCTTGGAGGCTGTTTGGATTTGACCTATTTGAAATGCACCCGCCAGTTATGCCATTGCCAATCCATTTACCGAATATGCAAGGCATGCAGATGAGACCTTATGAGCGATTGGATGCCGTTGTTTCAAATGAAAAAAGGAGTAGGACCGCGTTAACTGATTTCTTCAGGATAAATGCGGGTAATCCTGAGCATAAACTGTTGTACGGGGAATTCACAGAGAAATACCGTTGGGACAAAGACCAGAAGAAATGGTTTGAAAGAAAGAACAAAAACGTGGTCATTGGTCGCCTAGCTTTTGTGGCGCCAACCGAAGGAGAACGATTTTACTTGAGGATGCTACTTCTACACGTCCGCGCTCCAAAATCGTTTACAGATTTGTTGACAGTAGATGGTCAGACATGCAACACATTTCAAGAAGCTGCTCTAAAAAGAAGGCTGCTAGAACTAGATGATGCGGTCGATCTATGTATGAGGGAAGCATGTGCTGTACAGATGCCTGCTGCTCTAAGGCGCTTGTTCGCAACAATTCTTACATTCTGCCAGCCTAGCGATCCTGAAAGACTATGGCAAACATATTTTGAGTCAATGTCTGAGGATTTCAGACATGCTAACCCAACCCAAACTCAACAAATTCAGCTAAAGACAATTCGAGGTGTTGAGCAGTATTTGGAAGCGATGGGAAAGGCGTTGGCAGACTTTGGCCTTGAACATTTGGCCGAGATTCAAAGCGAAGAAATCAGGCGAACGAGGGATATTGTGGATGCACTTGATGCGCCAGTGCCGCAACACTGTATTCAATGTCGTAGCACTTTGAACCCAGGCCAACAAACTGCGTTTGAAGCCATCATAGGGCATATAAATGCCGGCAAACCTGGAGCTTTTTTTGTGGATGGTCCAGGTGGTACAGGAAAGACCTTTCTTTACAATGCTTTATATGCAGAAGTAAGGCTCATGGGAAAGATTGTACTGCCAACTGCGACTTCTGGTATTGCTTCAGCAAATATACCTTCAGGGCGAACGGCACACTCAAGATTTAAGATACCGCTGGACTTGGAAAAGTCACTTGCTTGTGACGTACCAAAACAAGGAAGCTTGGCTGCTTTGATTAAAGAAACCAGTCTAATCATCTGGGATGAAGCTTCAATGGCTCGAAGGGAAAATGTCGAATCCCTTGACGCCTTACTAAGAGACATTTGCGATAGCAAAATAATATTTGGTGGAAAAGTTATAGTTTTTGGAGGTGATTTCAGGCAAATCTTGCCGGTTGTACCGAGGAAATCGCTCTCTGAGGTTATTGGAGCAAGCTTGGTGGCATCTTCCCTGTGGCCGCAGCTTATCAAATTCAGCTTGTCCGAAAACATAAGGGCTCGTGAAGATCCCCCTTTCTCGGATTTTTTGTTGGCCTTGGGGAATGGAGAATTACAGACACAAGACCAGGGGACTATAGAGCTCCCCGAGACCATAGTGAAACAGCGTGCACAGACCGACATCAATTCGTTACAGGCAGTTGCAGAGGCAGCTTTCCCGGAAATGCTTCTGGGAAATTGTACCCCAGAAATTTTCACATCAAGGGCAGTTCTTACACCAATGAATGAAGATGTTGATGACCTCAACGCAAAACTCATTGAAAAATTCCCAGGAAATGCCAGTGTTTACAAGAGTTTCGACACAATGCTCGACGATAACTGTAATATCTATCCTGCAGAATTTATTAACAAGTTGTGCCCTGGAGGGATGAGCCCACACGAGCTAAAATTGAAGCCAAACTGCCCTGTTATATTGCTGCGTAATATTTTGCCGTCGTTTGGTCTCTGCAATGGGACCCGGCTACTGTGTCACAAATTCTTCCCAAATCTAATTGAATGCATCATAGCAACTGGCCAAAACAAAGGGGAGCATGTATTCATTCCGCGAATTACTTTAAGGCCGGCATCATCAGACAACTACCCTTTTCAGTTCCAGCGAAAACAGTTTCCTCTGAAGTTAAGTTTCGCAATGACCATCAACAAATCGCAAGGGCAGACTCTGGAAAGAGTTGTCGTATATCTGCGCAGGCCATGCTTCGCACCAGGACAGCTATACGTAGCTCTTTCAAGGGCTAAGCAAGCGAGGAAGGTGAGTGTTATCTCCGTCCAAACAGCTGAAGACCTGCCTGAGGAAAAGGTCACTAATATTGTTTCATTTGACGTGCTTCAAATGGCTGGCATAATAAAGGCAACACAAAAAAAACCGCCATCCTCCACTCAAATTCAGACACATCAGGAAGATTAGCTGAACAGCCGATCTTATAAAAAAAAAAAAAGAAACTAAAAAAACACACAAAAAAGAAAAGGGCAACTGAGTAATGACAGTCACTTTGGAGACTGCCTTTGTGTTGTATATTGGGAAGTTGGGAGGTGTTGCAGCTCAGCTGGAGTCGAGAAAACTACGTATGCTCTGCTGATTCAGGAAAAAAAAAAAAGAAGGGCAAAGGTATAACGCTGTCATCTTTGAGCTTGAATTGCAATGTATCGATGATTCATTAGTAGTCTAATTTATCAAAGTAATATGCAGATACAAACGAGGCAATAGTTGAGCACACAGCCATTATAAGTTTCGCTGCAGAGACGATGGTTAGAAGAACTTCTGCAGGTATTTTGATATTCAAACCCCCTTTAAAATTATTAGCGCTTCCTATTTCGAATAGTCTGACCTAACAACAATGTAAATTTGCTGAGACCATATTAATTTTCAGTGGATGCAGGGCTTTTTGGAATCGCTACCTTTGATGAGGGAACTTTTAATTGATGCATTAGCTAAACTCTGAAGCGCTATGTCGCAACACCACCATTTAATGGGCAAAGTCCGTTCAATGGCGAAAATACAACATTGGCCACTACATCAAGTTTAAATCCACCTCAAAAGTCGGTAAGATTCAGACGCTCAAGATTGAATAGCTATTAATTAGAGTAACCTTCGAGTAAATGGTTGCAAAAACATTCAACTGAATTGAGTTTGAGGTATTGCATAGAGGACCGGTTGCATATACATGTTAGCCGGAACAGTTTTTAAAAAAACAATAAATTGCTAACAGTTCAGGATTTTACGGAATAAGCTTCAAAAACAACTTTAGATTAAATCTCGCGAGAACGGAGCGCATCCCTAAAACCCCAAGAAAAAGGTTACAAGTTGAGTTCAGATTCTTCGTAACCTAACTTCACGCCGACCGCCAGTGCGCGAATTAGAAATTTTTAAAAAGGACTAAATATTTGTAGCTTCGGTACTGTCGACAGGTAGAAATAAAAAAAACAATAGGAAAGAGTTCTTCTGCAGGCCTTACTGCAGCCCCAGACTTGTGAAGGGAGAAGACAATGGCTACAATAGGCTCCCCTAAAAACTGGAAAAAGAATATTTTGAGTGAAGGTAAGATTACTTGTGCAAGTAGGTTTAGTTCATTTCTAAAGTCTGGCCCATGTTTGAGCATGGTCACTGCCCTTTAAAAAGGTAGTACTAACAACCTCAAAAGAGTTGCTGTGTTCCACACGTGCATGCCCCAGCCATACCCCAAAGTACAAAATCCTTTTTGCAGTATGGCTGCACTGTACTGGCAAGTACTAACACGTGAAAACACCCACAAAGGTCTTCAAATAGCATTTAATTCACACACCAATGCTCCTACCAGACCCACCAAAAACATAAATCAAACAAAAAAAAAACAGGAATACTGGAAACAAAACAGTCCTAAACAACAACTTCCAAATTTTTCATTCAAAGGTATGTCACCTATTTATTGCTTATAAAGTTTTCGGTTAGTGTTTTAGAACTTTCTTCAAAACTACCTTTAAAATTAGAAAGTGCCACAGCTATTTAGTGTTTGGGAAAATTAAGTTGAAGTAGCCAAAAAATTCACAAGCAAGTTACCTAATTATTGTATGAGAAAGTTATTTTAAAATTAAAATTAAAAAATCTTGCTAAGCCGAAAAATAGATTGGGATGTTAGGCAGACCTCAAACATGTTACCTAGAAATACAGCCGAGATCAAAGCAAAAACGAAGCGATAACGCACATTAATAGACTCCACTGCCCTCCAATTACTTCAGGTTAAATAAGGATTAGCAACTAAATGGCTAATTATAACTTAGGTATACACTTAGCCTGTAATACAATGGGCCACGATGTCAGACGAACCCTCTGTAGAACCTGAAAACAAATGGTTTAACCTAATTCAACTCGACGACTACTCTGACTGAAGTGATGCAGCTACTTTCAAATAAAAAGGGGGGGAAATATATACTGATTTAAGTCGCCAATTTTCAGGCTGATCGAAGCGGTTACCAAAAAAAATGAAACCCGAGCGCATTTATCTGGATGAACTCAACACAAACAGCAAATCCTAGTCAAGGTCAAAGTGATTGAAAAAGGGAGGCCGAAAAGCTCACCACAGAAAGGCTTGCGTTATCAAAGCGTGCTCCTACAAGACGACAAGGTATTTTCAAACTAAACCAAAGGCACACATAATTCATGGCATGGTTTAAATACCTGTCAATATTGCACCTCAATGTATTTATTGCACCTAACTGTCTTCTTGGTGGTAGGGAAACCGTATGCGTGGCGCGCTGTTTGGTGACCAGGTGGACGGCTACAAAGATGCGTTCGTCTACAACGGGGTCTACGAAATTGCCAATGCTCCAATCAAAAGATGTGATCCTCAGTGGAAATCGAACAGCACAAACCTAGACTTTCAGATGAGTTTCGGAAACAACACTGTCATACAGCCAATTGCCTCAGAAACCCAAACTATACTGCCTGAATATCAGACGCTTGCCCAGATCCCTAAAGCAGTCGACAGCGCTGAAAAATACGGTGAACATTGTAACAAATACACTGTCTGTTCACTAGGTGCAAAAAATACAATTACAAAAAAACTCATAAATGAATGTCTATATGCAGATGTACTTGGAATTGTTGTGTACGTGGAGAAGGAACCCCGCAGAATTGTCACTGCTCAAAATCGAGAAGTGAGTGTCAGGGAACTGCTCATTCTCGACCACAGGTGAAAATCTGAAACCACAAATATTAAATGAGAATTTGGGTTGCGTTGAAAACATTAGACTGTTAATATCCCTAGCGACGCCTTGTGCAGTGTAGAGCAACCAATAATCGTATCAGCTTGGGATGAAATGGCAGAGGATGACTGCACAGGCTTGAAGGGCTACTCTCACACAAAAGAAGTTGTGGGTTTCATAGCCCTCAGAGCTTCATCTTACAAAGGTATTAATTAATACTAAAAGACATTAGCCTAGATTCGGCACTTTGGAACATTAAACTGATACTAGGTATGACAGGTTTCTCCTTGACAACTACAATGTCAAGCGCTATTCTGTTAAAACCTGAAGGTGAAAGGGTGGAAAAACTGAAGCAATGGTAAGGCTCACATTACACAATTAGAGGTTTTAAAATTGCCGGCCGGAAGGAGTATGTACATCTGCAGTCTGATTGTGTCGTAACATTTAAAACAGGGCGAAGAACAAAGGAGTGGCCCTTGACAATATGCAGAAAAGAGTGCTGGATGTCAAGAACAACAGCGATGCCAAAGTGATTAAGACGATAATGGAATTGCATCTGAAACACGTAAATTTTAGTTCCGAAACCCACTTCTCGCCGTTTAGGAATAGTCGAACTTCGTTACATGCCCACAGCGACAGATTCACAAATTATAAGAGACATTAATTTTGGGGGATTTGTGCAAAACTAATATGTCTCATTGACAGGCGCGAAACACCCTACAGGAAGAGCGCCACTGGCTAGAAGTCAATGTGCAAGAGCCAAGTTTGAGTAAGCTGAACGCATACCTAGGATGCTCCAACTGCGGGAAACGATCTGACCTGCCAGCAGGCCAAAGGTACGAGTGTGAGGGTTGTCAGAGGAAAGAAAGCATCAGCTGCCCAAGGTACGGGAAAGTACATTTAAGATTTTGAACTTTGATATTTAGAGGACAAAATAGCAACGGGAAATGCCCTGCAATAAAATGTATTAATGAATTGCCGCAACAGGGTCACATTCAGCTGCGACGTCGAGGATGCCACTGGTGAGCTGAACATCACGGCATTTACTGTGGATGCGGAAAAACTCTTTGGTCAGGCAGCCCCCGACTTATTTCGGATCAAGCATTCGGTGAGTGATTAAGTGAATTAGATTCCGATGTAGAATGCAGAACCTAGCATTTGTTGGGGCCTTTAGTATACAGCTTAGAAGCAATGGCCCAATTCTAAACTTCAGTTTTCAACACATTTCAGGAGGACGGGGAAGCCTTTGAGAGAATAAGTCAGAGACTCAGGACGGCCCCTCTCCTGATTCAAGTCGGTCCGAAGGCCACACTTTCTAGGAACAACATCCTTCAATGGGTGCTCAAGAAAGTACAGTTAGAATCTCAACAGGTTATCAAGGCACACAGCTCTGATGAAGATTACAGCAACGACCCCACGGTTAGCCAACCAATGGTCGAGGGAGCTCCAATGCAGTCGGGCGACATCAGGTCCGTGGCCGAAGTAGAAGAAAAACATGAGGCGTTGAAAAATCGGTCGGGGGTCGAGGAACTGTCTTCCTCCAAAAATCAGGAAGCCTGAGATCAAGCATACCCACTTTTTGAATGCAGGGGGTAAAACCAAATGCTAGATATTGTTGAAAAGCCGCCCCCTTAAGTTAACCTAATGTTTTAGTTCAATTGTAGGGTCTTTAGTTAGGAACACTATCACTTAGGTAGTTTGGTGTTCTAAGAAAGACCTCGCTGATTTTGGTATCGAGTCCTCAAAGAATCATGTTAAATTCAAAAGTAACATTTCAATGGGACTGCTTAACTAAACACGGTTGGTTTGTAACGATTTTGGTCCACCTGCATAAACCGGAAAAAGAAAGGCGTATATTGCAAACCAAAACCCTCGATTTATAATTCCTACGACTCGTGGCATAACGACCTTTGATGTGCCCGACTTTTAAGGGGGTAAGCGTGCATTTACAAATTGCTCTTAGTTTCAGGAAAAAAGGTGATTATTAATCTCATTTGTCTAACTTCGACATTAGTTTTACTAAGTCATCTACTCTCCCTCCCTCACAGTGAAGACCAAGTCAAAAGGCCTACGCTCCTCCGGGTGTACACTTGACGACAAAATGTCAACACAAAATTAAAATATTGTCGAAAACAAATGCTCTATTCAAACTTCGACGTCCAACAGTCTAAACCGCTACGTACAAGCAAACATGAGGCAAATTGCATCGCCAAAAAAAATATTATACTTCAAATATTGGTTTGTTTTGGGCCTATTAGTTAGGCATGTTAGCGGCAGCAGTCAGCCCATTAAACGTTTGGCCCAAAATAAAATTAAACGTTAGGCAACATTAATGGGCTGCTTTCACAATATTAATGGCAAAGTTATTAAGCCCGCCCCCAAAAAAAAACATAGACCAACACAACAAAGACTAAAGTACAAACAGAATGCATGGGCCTTTACACCAAACTAGGAACAATAAACACAAAATTAACATATAATTTAAGCGCAGTTCAGCCCAAAAATCGATTTACGTAACGATGATTGAAATTACGTGGAACGCATTGGGGGGCCGCGCGCGTAGCGCGCGGTCGACCAACTAGTTTATAGAAAAGATTAGTAAGTCATCATGTAAATAGTACTTTCTTGACCGTAAGGCGTAAGGCCATAATGCTGCAACATCAAAGAAACTTCACGGTATAACAAGAGGAAAATTCCAAGAAATAGAAGACTTTTCACATGCAAAATTCCAAGAAATAGAAGACTTTTCACATGCACAATATTAGTGTAGAGTAGGTCTCATGTGAAAACGTTTCACACGTGAAATCTGTTCGTATGAGACTTTGCGATTAGTGTATTACAAATTTCTTCGTAGGATCGATGTGTACGTAACCAAGTGGGTTGGGTGTGGTGGTTGTTCAGCTCATCCTTTAACCATGAGGCAAGGGGTTCGATTCCTGGCCATCAGAATGGAGCAAACTTCTTGGCCACGCGTTTACCTATTTGTGAGAGCACCCGCGGCGAGGGGATTATACACGGTCGACGGTGGACACCACCCCGGTATAACAAGTTTTTAAATCGATGTGTACGTATAACAAGAATTTGTTACTAAATGTGGTCGCTAACAACGTTATAAAGTTTAAATTAGACCATTTTTAAGTCTCTAACAATTTACTTAACAATAATCACGATAATTATAATAATGGTTAAATCTTAAACACAAATAATTTATTATATACATATGACCGTTTTATAGAAAATTACTTCTAAATTTCTTAATCTATAATTTGCTAGCCCACTGTAATTTTTTTTTTTTATTCTCCACCAAGTTTTTAAATCGATCACCTTGCCGAATCTTGAGGAAACAATAAAAAAAGACCAATGCATGACCTATTTGTTTAAGATTTAAGATATCATGTTAACTTAATTATTGGACCGCCCATACTTTTGTTTCATAGTGTTCTCTATATTTGATTTATCAATGTCAAAAGTATTAATATTTTGAACGGAAAATACACGTACTAACTTAAGTGTACTTCCTCCTTTCGATTATTATAAATTTGATTAAAATATTCATTACAAATGAATAAAAATGTATTGAATCCAATAGAATGAAAGAAGTATAAAATTACGGTAGGTATCCTGTGAGGTCGTCTCACATCGTAAGATCTAATACTCATTAAAAAAGTTTAAGGGAAATTCTCATTGGTACCCTGTGTTTTTCACTTTTCTCACTTGTATCCATTGTTTTTTGGAAATATCACTTGAACACCTGAACTTTAGTGTTGATTCTCAATCATGTCCAAAAGCTATACTACGATGAATTTTACTCCGTTAATTGACGGTGTGACGATTAGTTAGCTCAAATTAACTCTCATTCACCTTAGTCAATACATTTAAAACTTGTCCACCTTAAAAAAAATTGATTTTTCATAACTTTTTTCCATGATATGTAATAGTTGTATGATGAAATAAGTAATTTTTTTAAGAGAGCTTAGGTTTAATAGTGATTATTAAGTTTAATAAAAGTCAATTTGAGGCTAATCAATCGCCACATTATTATTTAACAAAGTAAAACTAACCAAAGTATAACGTTTGGGCATGAATGAAAATCAACAATGAAGTTCAGAGGTATAAGTGATATTTTTGAAAAATGATGGGTACAAGTGAGAAAAGCGAAAAATACAGGGGTACCAATTAGAATATGGAAAATTCTCATGGTGACTCTGAGGTTTGACTTAATTCCCATGGTGTCATTTTTTTTTTAAGTTTGTGCCTGAAATATCCCTGAGGTTTAACAAAATGCCCAGCGTATCCTTTTTTTTGGAGTTCCGTTATAACGGCGTTAGTGTTGATGTCTTGATGGTATATTAGGTGAATAATGATTAGCTAAAT